>UCOM01000260.1:0-100439 GCA_900474385.1 Ormyrus pomaceus
ATAAACATTAAGGATTAATGAATTTTAATTAAGGATAAGGATTTTGATAATAATTAGAAACTTAAGTACTTTAAATGCTTATATAAAATTAATTTAAATATTTTAAACATAAACAATAAATATGGTTATATTACGTGTTATCTAATTTAGACATTTTCCTTTTGACAGCTGATTGTTTTTTAAATTTTTGGTTTTTTTGATACGTGTACTGTCGCATTTTAAGGCTTATGTTATTATAAATAGCATAAGCATGCTTTAAACGTTGAGATTTCCGAGCATGACTTTTACATTTTTTTCGCAACGCATTCAATTTTATTTGATACATATTACTTTTAGACGAAGATATTCGTCCAAAAGTCTCTTGTGCTTGCTTTGCTTTTTTTAAGCTTCTTAATAACGATGTATTATATATCTTACATGCACGACATCTTTCAGCATTATTAGATAAAATAGAGCAATTTTTATGTCGCATATCAGTACCAACACAAGTTTTCCATACCGACGTTTGTAAGCACTGTACGTTACTACTTGACACTCCTTTACAAATTCGCATATTTTTAAATTTTTTCAATAATTCTGGTAGAATACTAATATTGGTTAAAGTTTTTGGAAGTTTAGTTTCTGAAATATCTATTACTGTTGAAAAAACTTCATAAATAATTTCTTTAGATTTCTTCACTATTACTGTTTTTTCACAAATATATCTTGCTTTTTCGCCATCTCTGTTTTCTACAAAGTACGTAAAAACAAGCACTTCTTCATTCTGAATGTATGATTTTTGAAGACCCCAAGGTTTAGGTAGATTTAATTTCACATCCTTCAGAGCATCATTACCTATTAAAAAATTAATTTTAAATACTGTATATATAATTTATATTTAACGCGTTTTGGTGCTGATTTTTTATTAAATAATAATTTTATTTTATTCATATTATTTTTTGCAAGAAACCGACAATTCAATGAATAATATTATATCTTTATAAATACCATTATAAAATTTAACAAATAAATTAGTTTTTTCTTTTAAAAACTTTTAAATCTGAATTAAAACTATGATTGCAATTAAAGCTTTCAGTTAAATTTATAAAAGTTTTGATATTTAAAAATAAATAAATAAATAGAAAATACTTACAATCATTAGTAAAGTTAAATGATACCGTATTATCATCATCATAAGTGATTTTTACGGTAGTAGGACTGCGATAAAGCACATTTTCACGTATCACACTACTTTCAGCATCTACGCATAAAAAATTAATATTTTACTAAAAAAAATTCATAATAAATTTTGGATGATCAAGGAAAAAGTATTTTTGAAAAATTTTACAAAATTTTACAAATTTTTTTGAATTTTCAACTCAAAAATGACAGAAAATGTTAAGGAAAAGATCAAGTTAACGTGAAAAAGAAAATCGAATCTTTAATGTTAGAATTTTACGAAATTCTCGTTCGAAAAGAAATTATTTCGGTCGAGTGTATAGCTGCAATTAATTATTAATTTTAAAATAATAAGAAAATTAAAATTCTTATCATCTTTTCATTAAGGACGAAGATATCATTACTTGTTACTTATAAATAATAAGAATAAAAGCAATAATGACAACATACGTTCATTACTAGTATCTGTTTTCGTTTCACAATCGGTAATTAAAGTTTCACAAACAGTTGTGTTTGCACTCATTTGCATTAGGCGTTCACAGGGAACTTTAGTATTTATTGCAGCACCTTCTTCAGTATTTACTGCAGTACCTTCGTCAGTATTTACTGCAGCAACTTCTTGAGTATTTACTGTAGCAACTTCTTGAGTATTTACTGCAGCAACTTCCTCAGTTACTACATCCAAATCTGTGGTTAAATCTAACTCCATAAAACCTTTGCATATTATTTAATAATTTTTAATATAATAATAATAATAATAAAAACTTACATTTACGATTACTATTATTGCATTTACTATTTTGCATATTTTCTAAATTTGAATCAGTGTATGACCATGGAAACGAATATGTATGTTCCATCATTATAATTTCCCTCGCAGAAATTCTGCAATAACTGCTTGATCTTGTTCGACTTTCTTCAAAAATTGTTGGTACAGATCCAGGTTTTAATCGTCCACGCTTCAATGGAACCTAAAGATTAAAATAATAATTAATTGCAACTAAAATAAACTGTAAATATACATAATAAAGTAACAAGTATATTAAACTGTAATATAAATAATAAATTTATGTAATAAACTGTAAATTTAAGTAACCAACTATAAGTGTATCAATATACTTTAAATAAACAAAAATTTTGTAAGTGGAAACAAGTAGAATTATGAATCAAATTAATAAAATAATTATTTACTTGTGCTATTATTCTCCCATTATTATCATATTTTACATATTCTTTTACAACGCAGCTTTTTTCAAAATGTTTTTCACATACTCTGTGAAATGAAAATAAAGTCGGTACTCCGATTTTCAATCGCCACTTTTCTCTTTCACTATCATCATGAGGCACTTTAAAAGTAGATACTTTTACTGTCTTTATTTTACTTGCCTCACAATTTTTTACAACACATTTGTCTGGCATTTTATAATTTGCTTTTAAAATGTTTTTGCATCACACTTTTGCAAAGTGCAGAAGCAGAGGTAGCAGGCACTCACTTTGTTTATAAAAACTTTCCTTTTTTAATGTAGAGCTATGAATATGTAGTTTTAGAGATGATCCACTCGTCCATGTCTCTTGCCCACCAGGGAACACGCGAGAAGTTCCCGTATGTAGAAGCACTCTAGCAGCTACTAAATAGGCGCCCCATGCGCAAGGGTTGCCAATCGTCGCGGGAATTTCAATTTGTCAAGTATCATCGATTCATTGGAAAAATAGTGTTATTATTGATCTTTAACTATTAGTATATTTCCAGATTTTCTATTTTGAAAACTGAATATTTTAATTAATTTAAATTAAAATCCAAAAAGAACACAAACTACAAAAGTTATTTATTTGTTAAATTATATTATAACATTCATATTTTTAGCATTGAATTCTTATCTAAATAGTTTTATCTTATTAACTGTTTCTGTCTAAATTGTTGCTCAAAATGTAATTGCTGTTACAGATTATTCACTTTAATAATGCTTTAATAATTATTATATAACCAAATATTTACTTATAAAGTACGGAAAAAATATATAAAATATTGAAATTCTCTAAAAACTACATGATATGCAATAGTTCTTAATATTAATAATTTATAACTAAATTAATTGCATTACTTTCAGTAAAATCTTTCAAAGAACTTTTGTATAGCAGAATATTCCAACAATAAGACAAAAACGATAATGACATTTAAAACTTATGCTAAACAAGTAATTAAAAAATCGTCAATAAGTATAAAATATTGCACTTTTTTTGCAGTGTGAAAGAAAAAATCTGAACGAGGACATAGTTATTTATGACGTACAGATGCGTAACTGAAAACATGAGGCACGACTTTAATTGACGTCGTGTAAGAACACGTTTACGATTTACGAATGTATACACAAAAGCTTAGGCAAGCGGCAGAGTTCATTAGTTGCGCCGTGGCATTTGCTTTGACTGGAATACTTGCTGGCGAAAATGTTCCTTCCAAGATTTACAGTACTTCTAATCGTCGTACTTTGGATCGTTTATGCGATGGCATCTGATGGAGGTCTGTTTATTTTTTAAAATTAAGTTTCGTCCGTTTCTTGAGATAATTTATATTTTATAAATATTTAATTTATTTTCAGAACCTCTAGAAAAGTGTCAAAGTAGATGTGACCGTAAGTAGCATACAATTTGAATGAACAAATACATCAAAACCTATCGATCAAATGTTTGTATTTTGTGTATGTGGGCACTACTTTGAAAATCTTAATTTACAGGTCGTTACGCCAAACATCGCACCGATACAAAAGGGAAACAGAGATGTTACGAAAGATGTGGGGGTTCGTACAATAAACTTTATTAATATTTCGTGGAATAATTTAGATTTTTTTCTTTTTTCCGTTATTTATTTTCCAGATGACCCAAGCTATTTTCAGAAACTTATGTAAAAATATATGCAGAAGCTAAGGAACGAGAACTACATGTTTGTGGAAGATTATTATACGTATCTATATATTTACGCGACTGTTTAAATCAGAGGTGGAATGCATGAACATAAATAATGTTGATTCACTTGTTTGTTATAAATTAGTAGGGTTAAGGAATAGTAAACACATACCAAATATTGATTTTTTATAATTAAATATTTTATTTTAACAGTATATTTGGCAACGCAACTATTTCTAAGAATAAATAAAATTTGAAAAAAACATTTATTTTCTACTCAGATTTAATCTTCATTGCCAGGACATAGAATTACATACAAACGCTTGAGAGAATTTTCTTAAAAGCCTTTTATTTAACATGTTTTTCGTGCTTCGCTTTTTACGACGGTATTTTGGATTTTAAAAGTAAGTATTAAACTACCAATGAGTGTATTTTTACTTTGCATTTAAACTGTATGTATTAGATTTCACTTTACTGTGAAGAATTCAAGTCTATTCTGAATCAAATATGTTCCAAATTTATTAATAACTTCTTTGAATTTCATAATAATTTTATATATTTTCAATCCTTTTATTAAATCATACGTGAATCAAAAAAATGTTCAAAGTTTAAAAAATTTGTTCTACTTAAAATATTTTTTTTAGTAATCGAATTTAAAAGATTTATTTTCCACTTGTTTATTTAACTTGTTCACGTACTAATTGAATCAAATAATAGTTAAATATAGAAAGCTTACTTTCTTATCCAATCACAGATTTCAGTACCACTTTGCTTTTGATGCAACGTACATATATCACCGCTTCGAGTTACGGTTTTTAAATTTATTTCTATTTATCAAAAATAACAAACATCAAAACAAAACTTTACATTCACGTGCTTGTCTTCTTTAAAACTCTTAAAAATTCTAGCGTGTTTATTAGAGTTTCATTCATATAGTAAACACGGCAAATTATGTATCAACTATGAAAATAAAATCGTTCTATAAATATACTTTCCTCAAATAATGCGCGCAGGCAGATGAAAAAAATCTGTTCGCAAAGCCACAAAAGCGGCAACATCCCATTAATGCGTCTCCCATTTTCCTGAAAAACGAAACCTTTCTCAATCGGCCACACAACTACAGCTTTTTCCCCGTTCGATATTACGCGCAGATTCGCCAGCCGGTAAGAAGGAGCAGCAGCTTCGAGGTAACAATGGAACGACGACGAGGTCCGGAAGCTCGGTGAGCAGGTCCAGCGACAAGGTCGAGAATCGACGGACTATCGCGGCCAGAGGATCCAGGGAGAAGTCGATCGTCGACGAGTCGGAACCTGGCCGAAATCGCGACGATCGGAAACCGATTAACAGGAGGGCCGGGAAAATACGTGCCAGAAGTTTGAGAGAAGGTATTATCTTCCGTTGCTTTTGGGAAAATCAGTTATTTTTTTTTCTCTCATCGACGCAACGACCCAATTGGTTTTGTGCTTGATCAAGGTTCGCTAAGGATCTTCAAGAGTACCGATGGAGAGTTTCGCTTGCGCGAGATTTACGGCGACGGAAATTGCATGTTCCGCGCCATCAGTTTCATTGTCTGGGGAACTGAAAGCAGACATAGACACCTGCGCACCTTGGTTAGCTAATTCTCATTTTTACATGTATATTTATGTTGGATTATTGCTGGCTTTCTTTTGAATATAAATTTTAATAATATGCATAATAATTTACAATATCAAATCCAAAAGCCTACTACTTCAAAAAACAATGAAACATCAAAACGCAAAACAAAAAACCTACATTAGAATCCAAGCACAAAAAAAAACCAAAACCGCAAGTAGGCAGCTCCACTGCAGCCCAAACCCCAATGATCCGACTTCCTCCCTGGCGACCCTCAGGTGGTGAACCACATCGAGGAGTCGTGGCGCGAGCTGAAGCCGTTCGTGCTGGCGGAGTGGAGCATGTCGAGCCTCGGCGAGTACGTCGGCTTCATGGGCGCGGACGGCACCTTCGCCAGCGAGTTCGAGTGCCTGGTGGCGACGCGCATCCACCGGCTTAACCTCTCCATCTACCGGCGGGCCGACGCCTCCTGCAACCTGAGGCGCATACTCCACTGCCACTCGAGCAACTGTTCCACCACCGCGAACCTCCTCTTCAGCGGGCGCAACGAGTACGGACATTACGACGTACTGCTGCCGCATCGATGAGGATGCCGCCGGAAATTCTTGGGTGCGCTTGTGCTGTCCCGTGAACGAGTGACGCTTCATTTTGTCTTGTGACGTTTAATAAAGAGAATTTTTTGATGGATCACCGATGAGATTTTTGTTGAGGGAAGAAAGTTTGTAGGATTTTGGGTATTTGCTGCAGTAACGTAAATAGTAAATTAGGTTCTCATCAATTTTAAAAGCAATATTTTTTGTCTAAGAAGTGAAATTTTATCAGCAAGATATGAATAATGATTTTATCACTTTTGTACTTTTTTAAATTCGATACATTGACAATTAAAAAAAAAAAAAAGATTTTTTAGTAAGAAGTGGAAAAAAACCCTAAAAAAAAGTACTATAAGTCATAGGAAATTTTATAAGGAAGCATACATTTTTTCTATCAGAAAAAGTTTATCTGATCCTTTTTTCATTAAAATACATTTAAAATTTACGTGCAAAAAGCTAAAAAAAATTAATAAAATAAAACAAGTTTTATAAGAACAAAAGTCAAAAAATTGATGTACAAAAAATGATCTAAAAACTGTATCACTTTACTTTCTGAAGTTCTATTATAAACTACATAATTCTATAAGGTTTTTGTCACCTTGTAATGGGTCTGAGTAAAAGCATATCTGTTATCATCAAATTTATGCAGTTGTTTTATCATTTGTACACCATTATCTTGCTTTCGATCGAAGCCATTCTGACAGTATCTACAAGATGCAATGCCTATGCCTTCTTATCGATGTTTAACATATTTGTATATGCATTAACCGGACAGTGTTTATTTTAATTTAAGAACATTAAACTTAAGCGTAAAACTGTCCTAAGAAATTCAATTTCTTTTTGATCGCTTTATTTTTATACTTATTACAAAAACACAATTACACTTATAATTATTTACATAATTACAATACCGACGACTGATGCAGGTGGTACGAAATAGTTGACTGACTGATGCGACGCGAAGACTTTTCGAATGAAGTATGTCGATGAAATGATTTTAAGCGTAATCCATAATACATCGTTTTAAGTCTGTTAAATATAGCTTTCATGTATCGAACCACTTTGTGATTGTAGTTATACTACTATACAGTCTGCAGCTGAAAAGAAGCCATTTATGTACGTTAGCTTTGACGAAAGTGACGGAAAATATTTGCGACAATAATTAAAATGCGGCATTAAATCATTTAGTTCAATAATTCAATACAATTACCTAAATTGGTACATGAACTTTGAACTCCAGCTCATACTCAGACATGGCAGATCTCTTCGAACAGCCTGCACCACTTCTTTGGCGATTTCTCTTTCGCTTTGTTTTATCAAACTAACAAAACGCCCAAAAAATTAATATACTATACATTATACTTTAAATAAAATTTTAATAGTCCATACCTCGGTTCAGCTTTTGGCGCGACAGTCATGAAAGTCAGTCTATTATTCCGTCCGCTAAATTGCTGCCCCAGACTCTCCATCAGACCTACGAGTAACAGAAATGTATTACAATCACGCACGGTTCTCTAAGAGAGGAATAAATATTTTGTTGCAAGCAAAGGCTCCAATGAAGTCTACCTGCGACGGCGGCTTTAGATCCCATGTAGGCGTCTTCGGTGGAAACGGTTGGCGTAATTCCAATGACGTGAGCTCTTTCCCGATGCAGCATAGACGGCAGGAACGCCAGTACCGTCTGTAAAAATACCCGAGTTTTATATTGAATAACCCTAACTTAATATCATTTTTTATAGTGTACTGATACAATAGGCATGCATTAAAATCAAATCGCAAGAAGTCTTCAGATTTAAATTTCAATCGCTCAGAGAACTGAAAAGCAAACTGGTAACCTTATCAGATTTGAGAATGAAATCTTAAATAACCATAACTAAAAAAATGATCGCGGAGCCCCAACAGCAATGACCAATAATGCCCTAAAACGGCAAAATAAAGAAACTACACCCACCCAGTAGTGACTCATCAGCGTGCGACTAACGGTGTCAAACACGTCCTGCTCTCGGCTGCCGGCGCAGGTGACGAGCACGTCCACCCTGCCCGCGTCCTCCTTGACCTTCCTGGCGAGGGCCTTGATCTCCTCGCGGTCCCACAGGTCGCAGTGGTAGGCGAGGCCGGCGGGTCGCCTGGCGGTCCGCGGCCTGTCGTCGTGCTGCTTCCGGCAGGCGGGCCCGACGGACTGCACCCCCGGGTACTTGGCGCGGAGCCGCGTCGCCGTCGCCTCCACCGCGCTGCCGGCCTCGTCCACGCAGATCACCGAGCAGCCGCCCCGAGCGAACTCCTCCGCCAGCAGGCCGCCGAGGTTCGAGGACGCGCCCGTCACCTAGGGTGGTCGGAATAGGGATTTAGATGTGAGCTCGAGGAGAATGAGTTCTTTTTATGCGGTTGATTAGTTATTAGTTCGTTGCGCTGGGTAAGTTTGGTGAAACCTTTGTCGGTAGATTACAGATATTTTTTGTAATGGAAAAACTGCCAATTATTTATTAAGATATTGAATATATTTTGATGGCGAAGGAAAATGTGTAAAGGCAATAAAATATCAAAAGAATATAAAGTTAATAAATTTATCTTTCGATTCAAAATTTGTTTTGTGTATGTTAATTAAATTTCTGTATAGTCGTTGAATCATTGTGTTCTTTTTTTATTAATAATTCAAAGTATTCAACTATATGTTTTTTAATTAGGACTCGAGCAATTTTATGATCGTATTGATTTTTCTTAAAGCCACATTAATTTTTAAAACGTTAATCATTATTACTTAAATTACCTACTTTATCGAATATTTGCGATAAGAAATTAAATTCTTTATAGAAAAAAAAAAAAAAAAAAAAAATAGATAATTTAAGCGTCAAACCCATTTTTCCGCGTTCCCACGCGAGTCAACAAAAATCCTGTAATTCATAAACTGCGCGCAAAATGATAATTTACACGACAAGATTGTCGAGTGAACAAAGTAATAGGATATACCAGAACAACATCGCCAGTCAAGTCCCGTGGAGGTTTCGGAAGAAATGATTTGACAACGCTGAGCAAGACGAGGAATCCGGAAACACCGAGGCCAATGAGAAATTCGAAGCTGAGGTAGAACCAAGCCAAGGATGAAGGATTGCTGATTGCCGGTCCCGATAGTACCGACTCGTCCCTTATGTTCAGCATCGTTTTCTACAACAGAACAGGAAAACAGTTGTTTTGAGTATACATTCTTCTTGAGTATACATTCTTCGGAGATTAGGATCGTTGAGTATGATTTTCTAAAGTCAAATTTTTAATTATACAAATAAATATTGTGAAATAGCAAATGAATTATCATTTTTTGAAAATAATAAACGATAAATAATAATACAGCAATTTGAAATGTGCAAATTTATTTTGGCAGAAATTTCACCAAGCTATATATAGCAATAAGAAAAAATTCATATATTAATTGCTGCATAAAATTTATAAAATATATCTTTCTAATTAATTAAACGCCATCTACTTCTCTAAGAAACCTGACTTCTTTAACAACCTCCGTTTTGTCCAAATGAAATTCGACAAATTTACCAATCTAGTTAGTCAAACTCTGCACACTTATCAAATAAATCAACCTGTAATTTGCCACGCAGCCGTAAAACAGACCAATTCGTTTCTCCAAATTACCTCTAACGCAGTTACAAGTCCATTTATTATAGACTCGCTAGTGAAATTTCGTAGGTGGAATTCGAAAAAAATCTGAAACGGACACGAGTCATGAGCACCGCAGGGAGTAGTGGTTTGATGACAAGCAATTATTAGGCGATGCAAGTATCTGAGCGAAATCGAATATAGTTTTGCTTCTTCGAACGTTCATCTAAAGTTAGATTCTAATGCGCTAATTGAATTGGAGATTTATGAGCAAACACGAGTAAATTATAAAATTAGGTTAATAAAGTTCAACAAATCGATAGGGCAAAATTTTATTTTATTAAACTTATCGAAAATAATTGATAAAGTGGCATGGGTTTGGTTTTTGTACTTAAGAGTCGTAGACTTAAAAAATATTGTATACAAAACACTTTAGTATTGGTAAGATTTATATGCCATTAGGTTTGTTCGATTATTCAACGTATCGAGTAGATTTCAACACTATAGAAATCAAAGGTTCAATTATCTCACTTTTACAGTCAATTAATCACCAAACCAGGTATTTTATAACGGTATCAGGTTTCCCATTTGTTTTTTTTTACTTCTATAAACACGAATATTATCTAACCCAGAGTGTTTATTAAGCCTCCGTTCAATAATTATCTTAGAAAATTGGAAAATTGAATTTACGCATCGAACTACTCTTACTAGATTTCGCGATTGCTAGTATAAATTAAGGAAGTAGTTATACGCTTCGAAGATCTTGCGCATGCCATTAAGTTACCGATGCAAAATAGCCTCATAAAGTACATCTAAATTATAGTTCATGATTCCACTTTCAATTAAGCTGCGAAATCAATTAAAACCTGATTCTGTAAAATGTTATTACACGTATTAGTTAATCTTCGAAATCGACGCACGAAATCACTTTCCATAAAAGTCTAGTATCGAGTTTTAGAACTATATCGAAAGTAAATAAATTCAAATTCAAAGTTAAAAATTTCTCCCAAACTCAGTTTTCTGCAATTACCCAGAACGGAAATACAAAAAAAAAAGTAATTCACTTCGCGAGCGAATCGCTGCGAACGCGCGAAATTACATCCTGGCTTTAGAAAGACAGTCGGGCAATTTCGCCGTTGTCCTCTTACGCAACAATCCCCATAATCCTGAAAATGAGGGAGCATTGCAAATACCGAGAAGGAAATGAACCCCATATTGTACATATATGTATATAATCGTTCGAAGCACCGCGATAGTTTTTCGCGCGTTCGAACGATATGGAAGTGTGGCACTTTTTGCTTTTAGAAAGCTCTAAAGCAGAATTGTCCAAATGAAATGCTGACATGCACGAGAAGCGGCTAAAAATTTACGAGCCGTGACGGAAAGCGCGCGCGAATACAAGTGTATACTTGCCTGCTGCTATAATTATGCAAGCTATTTGGATATTATATAATGCGCGATTTTTCATCCTCGGCTTTCAATGCGAACCCGTAAATATGACCCAGAAATTTTAACTTCGATCGCATAAAGTTTCAATTCGCGGACTTATCCGTGACATTTAATTATCGAACTAGATTAGTGGCTAATAAATTCATCTATCCGGTGAGATTTAACCGGAATATTGATGTTTAATCAAGACTGGGGAAAATGTTTTTTTTTTCAGAATTTAAGGAACTATCATGATTTTCATAAAAAAAAAAAAAAAAATTTTACATGAGAATGAATAAAAATGTTAATATATCCTTCGCTGCACCAATAAAAATTACTGAACAGGTTACAAAATGACGGACAGAATTCATTATTCCACAGTCTAGAAAAGATGATCGTAAATTATAATTTATGAAAGTGAATCAAAAATTTAATATCTTAAAATGTGTTTTAATCATAATAACTTTCCATTAATTTAAGGGTCGTTAGTATTCCTAATTAATAACGAAAGTTTTTGTAATTTACTCAGGCTTATATGGAATGCGCAAACTAACGAAACAAATTTACACTCGAAAGGTCACAAATAAATCAAGTACAATCAAGCCATTAGTAAACGACACTTGTAATTATGGGAAAACGAATTAGACTAACGACCTTAAAATTACTGTTTTCCCCGGAAAATCGCCCCATTATTTTTTCAAAATGAAGCGACCGCTGCACTTCCCTATTCCAGTCGGTCGCAGAACCTGAAATTTTGCAAGCAAAGTGCGCGCGCAGAAGCCATTCGAAGCACGCCGTCCCGCCCAGAAGAAGAATGACTTTTCTCCGCGAGAGAGATTTGCCCCCGTCGCGCTCCGCCGCTTTTATGCAATACACCGCCGAACAAGTGTGGTCAACTCGGTTGTTATACAACGCGATCGCCTCCCTTTTTCCCAGCGGCTACGATGATTGACTGGGAAATCGTGCGCGGATTAAGCGAGAGACTCTTTTTGCGCTGATTTTCGACCGATGCCGAATTACCGCCGAGTACGGCGATAGTCTAACATTTGTTTGCGCTGTTTGCGCGTAGTCGATAATGTTTGAAATCCTATGATAAGATACTAGTGGGCTTTTGGTTTATCTATTGTATTATTCAGTAAATAATAGTACATTGTGCAACAAGGGGAGAAGTAAGCTCGATTCCGATTCGTGCAGAACACCTCACCCGAGTCTGAAATAGTCTATTCTTTCCGTGTTACACGCCGTGTTTTTTTCAACGAAGACATGAAAAGCCCTCTGTTGGTGTCAGAAAGTTGGATAGATGATCGTGCACTTCAAGTCGTGCACAGAAATCGTAAAAAATAGCAGGAAGTGGAGAAAAAAAATGAAAAAAAAAAAACAAATTGACGTTTTTGCCCGGTAAGCCCCGCCGGAGGCGTTGAAAAAACACTCTTTTCCCGGCTTGAACAAATAATTTTGTCAAACGCTTAAAATGCTCTTCTATGCAACTTTCTAAAGTTAAATGAGGGCCATTTCATGCCTGAGTTGAGAAAAAGTTTATTTAATAATCCATCATTTATCATTAATGAATTACCTAACTCATTACCAATAATCTTGCCATCTGTACTACTAACTGCGTGCTATTGCACGTCAGCAGATTCAGTGATTTTCTATAGAATCTTAATAATAATAATTCAGAAATGCATAAAAAGTAGTTTCAAAGTATGGTTTTATTATCTTAAATCGTTATTAATATCTGATTATATTCAATGATTAAGTGGTGAATACATTATTTTAAACATTTGTTTTACTAGTACATTTATTAAACGTACTTCAAGCGCTATACATTTTTTCGTATCGTCGTTGAGTCTAGATAAAACTAATTATTTTTATTAGTTTTAATTACAAAAGATTTCTTATTTTTATTTATTTATTTAATTGGTTTCAGCTCTTCTGGTCTAATATATTATTTATCTTCAATATAATTGTTTATATTCGAAAAAACTGAACATAAAAATTTATCTAGTTTACTTAGTTTTGGCTTTATACTAACGTTTCTTTATAATGAAAAAAATGCGTCTGTTCTTGGATAGTTACATTGAGAATCAAAATAAATCCAAAACTAGACGTACATTAATTGAATAAAAACTGCGTTTTGACACATCTATATTAATTTCTAACACGTCAAAACCTTATCATTACTATCACAAACGCACATTCACATTTAATCACTCATGGCAATTCGTTCTTGCAATTCCCTGCAAACTCTTTCAGGAAACTGAATTTCGAATCCCGGGATTTCTTTGACCGGAAGATCGACCGGTATCATTCTCCAAGGGACGTCGAACACAATTCCTTGCCTCCTCTTCTCTACGTAATTGTTAAACAGTTGCGTGGGATTAAAACTTTCTTCGTCCGTGTCCCACTCGCCTGGACAGTTAAAAATGTGCTCTATTCGTTCGCGTTGCTCCCGACGGAGACGTCGAAATTTTTTGCTGTAACGCACGCTTTGCATTAGACGTTTCTTTTTTGCTCTGCTTAGCTTGAGATGCTTTTCACAATAACCGTAATCATTGTCGACACTGAATTGTAAGGGCGGCGCTGAAATGAAGAAAAAAAGACGGTACACAATTGTTATCATTGGAAAATAGTGGTTTATGGTTAATATTTTAATTGAGTTATATATTATATGCAGAAATAAATATAAAAAATTTAAAGGATCGTCACGTAGACCAGTTGATTGAAAAAATATTTTAGTACTCGTTTTAAGAAACCTGTTGCACTGATCCTTTTCTATCATTTTGCGAACTAGTATTTCAAGAAGATGGAAAGCCAAAGAAGAGCGTATTATTGTTTTGAGATTTGAATTTTCAGAAGGAAATTTACGAATGCTACTTCAATAGAAATGAATAAAAATTTTTCTACAATTAAAAATATTTTTTCATAGATACTTACATTGGCTCATTTCAAAGCGGAGTTCTTAAAGTTTTCCGAATCAGATCCTTGGCGACACTTCTCACTGCGAAACACGTGGTTGTAGGTGTGCACGCCTTCTTCACCAAGAAGAAACTGCGGCAAACTACGCTTTCAGTTTTCTTGCAGAGCGTAACTTGAAAACAGACCTGAGGAGAGATTTTGGGGAGCCAATAGGGTGCAGCGTCCTTTTCCGAAGATCTTTGCCAGATTTTCAGGCCCGGCAGGGGTCAGTTTTATGAAAGCCGCGGAGACCATATAATGAGTTCGAGAAGCATAAGCAAAATAGATTCTCTTAACAGATTCTTTTGTACTCTTTGCGAGAGAGGCATATATACAAAAAAAAAGAAAGTAGTAATGAATAATTATATTAATCATCCTTGTTTGAGTGAAATTTTATGAAAAACTTTATTTCTAAACTTTTTGAAACCGGGGAAAAAACGCAACAAATAGTTTTATTTAACATTTATTTAACTTTGCACGAATTAATAAATAAATAAATTAATAAATAGTTAAATTAAGATTTAATTTTGCATGTATTAATACGTGATATATTTTATTATTTCATTGTTTTAATACAACAAAAATAATGAAGCAGAGCTCGCTTATTTAATACTGCAAATGAATTAATTCATTTCAATTTATTTCTTTTTTTTAAGGCAGAAGCGTGTGACGTTTTCAACGGAAAATAACGATATCTAAAGTCCACATGTTGACGGACCTCCCTTTTTTTACGTCGAGTTTCCAGTTACATTGAGATTCTGGCCAAAAGCTAATACTCATATATCGTTGCGTGTTCTGCTAAACTTTTGTGAAAACTTTGGGTATACATTTAGCATATTATAAACATAAATTTCATTAAGGAGGTATTACAGTTTCAAAAGTGTTCCCTTAATTTGTTGTAAAAAACATAATCCTTTCGATGAAGAAAAGAGATTGAATTTTATAAGTAATATTAATGCCTTTAGTATATTATTTTTATTTATTATACAATCTCATATTATAAGATATTTATAGACAATTTTAGATAAAGTAACTTAAAATAATGACATGAAGTATAATCTTAAATATTCGAATTTTTCACTTTTAGGCAGGGCTATAGATTTTAAATATACACTTGCTTGTAAAATGCTAAATACCATTTATCTAATCCAGCTTTTCTATACCAACAGGCCTAAAGAATATTAAAAGCTATCTGTCGCGGAACTCCATTTTCGTGCCTTTCTCTAATACAACAAGTTGCCCGCTTTCCCGGTTTCGCGTGAATTTAGCGTTCAGTACAAAACCAGAAGCCGAAAACCCTACCCGGCGAATTATTATTCCATCATCCGCTCGATTAACAGCGGCACCGAGTAAATCGCGTCGTTCGGTTATCCGTCGTTCGCGCGCCTAAGCCCCATTTTCGCGCAGAGATTAAAATTGCGCCATCCCGGCTGGATGTAATGATATGCATCGGCCGCAAGTTACGGCAAGATGAGGGTGCGCATTGCTTTTCCGAGAGAGAGAGAGAGAGAGAGAGTATAAGCGCTGCGAGCTCGAATTCGCTTTTTCGTCGCCGAGCGGAAAGCAATGAGTGCCTCGAATGCTGGGCAAGAAGAAAGAAACGGGTTGGATTGCGAGTAATTGCGATCACGGATGCCTATCATTTTGTCTGTTGCTATTGTTTTGCATAATATTGGGCGAGACGATTGGGTTGCGCTACACTTTTTGCTTTTTCACAAAGAAAGCTCGGGAGTTTCAATTTCTCGAAATGTTGCATGACAAACTTTTGACAGAGAGGAAAGTAAAAATGCAAATTTACATTTAATCGCAGGTACTTAAACAGAAAAAATTAAAAAATTAAATTTCAAATACTCGGAAATAGGGTAAACGTGCTAATAGTTATATTGTGCCCCTTAAGCAGATGTCATAAGTTAATTATTATGGGTTTTGTGGTATCGAATACGGAAGGTTTACTTATCATTTGTGACTTACCAGATGCTAAACTGGCTTTATATTTTTTATTCTTTATACAGGTTAAAGAGTCGTTATTTTAGCAAGAAGTACAATAAAGGCACAGTAATCGGAGGGGGCATATTAACTGATAAAAGAGCTTCTCCTCCACTTCATATTTTGTAATTCATATTACATAAAAATTGTTTATAAACTGCATCTTCTATCCTTACATTCAGAACTCTTTTTAGGATCGGATAAAAATACAAAAGAACTTTGGTCACTATATAGATAAAAACTGCTTACATCTAGTTACTCTTACTCCTTAACTTTTATAATATTTTCCATCGCTATTATACTCTGCAATTTAATTTCGCCGCCATAATATAATAGTGAATATCCGTATTTGGCAAGAAGTGCACGAAGGCGAAATACGCGTACAGTTCATTTTTGCACTTTCATCGACGGCAATACGATTAGATCACCGGCAGAGATAAAGACCCGTTGTTATATAGGACCTGATTATTCCGGCGCAAAGCTTATACGCCCTGATGACCAAGAATAATGAAGCGAAATACTATGTGCATAAAAATTGCATTCAGAAAACTTTCTTTCAAGCCGAAATGCAATTTTTGCTAATGGTAGTTATTATGTCATGGTTACTCTTTATTATTATTGAGCCTGGCTATATATGTAGGTAACTTATGTTATAAGGATTTTTTGTAACATATAAATTTGTTAACTGTATATAAATTCTGAAAAATAAACTGCTTTTGTCAAATTTTTTATTTAATGACTCGTGAGGCTATCGATTTTAATAGAAACGTATTCATAATCCTGCAAAATATAAAAATCCAGTGGCACGGTAGTGCCGCGTATATTTATTGACAATAATTTCTGTTATTCGATTTAAAAAAGAATGTCTTTTTTGCAAACTTTTTTCACAATGAATTCTGACATTGGAACATTTTTGTTATTGGATTATAGCATAACACAAATATATTCAACTGTTTTTGTCAAATTGTTTACGTAATGACTCGTGAAATTATCGATTTTAATAGAAATGAATTCACAATTCTGCAAAATATAAAAATAAGTATTGTCAATCTCTGTTATTCGGTTTCAAAAACAATTTCTTTGTTATGAACTATTTTCACAATTTACAGCTCTGACATTCAGAACATTCTCATTTCTCTTGACCTGCATGCAGTAATAATTGAAACCTTGTCATTGTTCAAATCGCCCAAAAAATACTCGCACTTGGAACCTAAAATTTCATCATTTTTCCATGCAAAACCGAGTAACTTCAAATTACAGGTCAGACCTAACAATTAAAGCGACTCTAAAACTTAAGCATGCGCACAATATTCCGGGCACCACCACAATATTCTATACTAGTTTTACCAGGACCTATGACTTGGACACATGAAAGCCACTTTAGTGCCACACCGAGAAAAAGAAAAAAACTCTCCCGTTACGCAAAATACCGAAGCGGATATTTTTAGTGTCGTGTGGTTTTTGCTAAGATGTAGCGGACCGACGGGAACTTGCATGGCGTTACATTATTGGCAAACCTATGAAAACGGGATTTAAGTACGCGGTTTTAGTTAATGTTATTCGCAGTATGTAATGGGAAAAGTGTCAGAAGCATGATTTATTTATACTATTTGGTAAAAGCAATTATCTGTAAACTTTAGTTACAGCATTGGGTTTACAATAGTTTATTGGGATTCTTGTAATAAGCAATAATTTTACTTTATTCTGTTAAAAAAAGTTAATTACCAATATATTGCGGAAAAAATAATTTGCCAAGCTATTGCAGAAAGTAAGAATGATTAGTTAATTAATATTATTTGGAAAACGCGAAAACTGTACGATTCATTAATCAATATTACTTCGAAAATGCGAAAACTATGGATGAAAAAAATAAAAGTATAGTAAACTATAATCATTTGTCATAACTGAAATTACAGTTTTAACAATGAATCTTAAATCATTTTTAATGGTATAATTATGCTGATAAATAAGCAATGTTATCGTGCAGAGTTGTAAAAAGCTGCAGTTTGCATTCATCCAGTTTAATGAGACTTCTTTGACAATGACAGGCCATAACACACATGGTCATATTTATTACAATGCGAAAAAAAAGGTGCAAACAGTTGAACTGTAAAAAATTATTTTTTAAATTGCAAAGTAGTAAAAGACAATGTTTAAAACATTAATTCCTATAACTGATGGAAATGCAGATTTTCATTAGAAAATTAAAAGGTTGTTTATTTGAGATTTAATTTTTTAATCGTAATTGTTTTTTGGTTCAATTCACAATTAAAAGTTATTTAATTACAAGATACGTATAAAAAATTTCAAGATCAACTCTAAAAATGACCTTAAAAATTGATTAAAATAACAAAAAATACAGATAAAGCATCTGCTAAAGACTGACTAATTCAACTTATTTTTTACCGCAAAAGATCGCAATCACAAAAAAGTAATAAGTTTAGAATGAACGTAGTTTTTCTGATGGCGCACGGAAGTTTTGAAATTTAAATGGGCGACGGCCTTTCAAATGGTACATTATAATCAACTGTTTTCTTCCACATGTAAATCAAGTTTTGACAAAAGCCAAGGCTCTCTCATAAATCCATGCTCCTCGAAATCCACAAGGCAGTCAGTCACTATATCTCCGGCCTGGAAGTGCCTGAAATTTTTTGATTATAAGAAAAACATCTGTCGAGTACGAAACGCGTGCTTCCCCACCTCTCCAGCCGATCGCAAGACGAAGGTCGAGCGGATCGGCCCTCGGGCGACAGATTTTTCGACCGGGTCGGTTGTTGAACCGGGCTGTGTACCGCTGCTGTGAGATGTAAACACACCGAGAGCCGAGTGCAATAGCTTTTATGGAGGATCTGCGTGGCTTCGGCAAGGTCGTAAACTTATTGAAGATGGGCTGGGTGTGGATTAGGGTTGTAAATTGTTTTATTTTCTTGAAATTCTTGAAAAAAAAAAAAAAAAATGAGCATCTGCGGGCAGTATAGTGTTCCTTTTTGCCCGTATTTTTGTGCATTCAAAATCGAGGGCCGAATGGGACGATTTGGCAGCCTTGGCCGAGGTAGAACCGGAAAAACTAATTGAACTGTTATATTACTTCCTCTACGTTATTACAATAAAACTTGTGTATACCTGAGACAAGACGGAAAGTTTTTCCAAAAAGATTAAATTTTCTTAATAAAATGTATATTACTCCTATTTATTTGAATCTTTACAATATAAATATTTACATCCTGATATAAATCTTGACTTTGTATCAATGTATCCTCTATATAAAGTAACTCGTTGCGTATCTTACAAATTTAAACAAAAATCACAACAACCCTACCCTTCTGCTGTGCAAGATCGCCTACTGACATTCACGGCGGGACAACCGCAATAGACCCTAGGAAGAAAACTGCGTCCTCGCAGCCTCTTACCCGTTGAATAACGCCGAAAGCGAACGCAACCAACGGCTGTGCGGAGTAATTTTTAAAGACGGACCTTACCCGCAATTACCCGGGTGGATTAGCCGAGAGCCGCGATTAGGTTCGAGCTGCCTTACGTGTTCGCGTGTTTTAGTGGAGTAACGAAAGTGCGCGGCCTAATTATCAACGAAGATCATAGCTTGCTGCGCTTTCATTCATTGAGAGAGAGAGAGAGAGAGTAAAAGGGATTGCGTCGCCAGTCGAGTAAATTATATTTTATAGATTATTTTGAAACGCGGCGCGTTAAAAAATGTGCAGGTTATACCTCCGAAGGTGCTCGTTTTTAAAAATCGTTTAGAAATGGAGGAGAATTAAGATTTGCAAAACTTACCGTAAATAACGCTAGACTTTTAAATTTAAAATATAATTGCAGCGTTAACTCGTAAATGCTTTCGTTCTGAAAAAATGCACGATGCTCTAATTAGGCATGATTTACGTATGAATTAATCGGTGTTTTTTATTATATGAAAAGGGAAAAATCCTTTTGAACAAAAGTTATTGCTTCATGATTCTAAATATTATATAAAATATGTAGTAGATAAAAAAATGTGTTGCAGCACACGTTTTTTTATAATTTTTTCTCTTTAATAATATCTAGAGACGCGTATTTTAAAAATGCATCTAAAAATATCGTTAAGCAATCTGAAACTGCAAGCTCAGGTTCGCCGCAACGAAGTGAACGATAATTAATAACTTCTCATTAACAAACTCCAGTACATTAAAGAACTCAAAAAAGGAAAATCCTTATCTAAGCTCAAAGCGTTTCCTCGGTGAAAGTTTCACGGCGAAGTCGGTTGAACTATTTTCGAGGCGTATTGTTAGCGATTAGATAACAGCCAAACGCGGAGATAAACTCATCGGACGGAAAGCAGAACCGGTAGACGCGAGTGTGCCGCCGCGCGTTTTCATTTCAGGCGCTCGAGACGCCGATTAATCATCCGGCGGATTTCACTCTCTCGCCTATCCACCTGTTAGTTGGGAAATTCGTGGCTTTTAAAATATGAATGAATATTTAAACCAGAGTTGCAGTTCTCGCATTGATCTCGTATTTGCTGATAGTCGTAAATTTGTTAATTAATGGTGTGTCGGGCGTCCGGAATATATTAAAATTGATGAATAGAACTTGTACCCTTGTCATTTTTTGGCGTGTGTATTGACTTGTTTTCTGTAATTTGGTGTTAATAATATGAGATCAGTAGATTAAAGCGTTTTAGGTTTGAGGCATTTCTTATGCTACTGTCGCATAAACTGAATATGATTTGTTTATTCCAATCTTTTGAAAGTAACTTCAAACATACAATTAAATTTATAAATAACTTTAATAACTACAATAAATTTTTTTCTACTGGTTGTTGTGTTATAAAGATATTTATTGTTATATTATGTAGATACGTTAATCTAATTTATACCAATATCTTTATTTAGTCAAGGAAACAACTAAAAAATATTGAGTGTCTATTTCTTCTAAAATTAAATGTAAAATTTGTTGCATTCCTTGAATAGATCAAGATTTAACAAGATAAAGAACAACAACTTTAGATTTTGTGAAGGACTAATCTCTCTTTTATTGTAACACGCCGATTTATTGTAGCAATTCATTTTACGACTGGATGAGGTGAATTTCATCGACAGTCGTTAATTCATTCAGCCTCGGAATTCTCGGAAATTTCCCCAAAGCAACTTAATGTACTTTTGGTAGGTCTAAATCTGACGCTTGCTACTTTTACTATTCGTGGAAAAATTTGACATACACGTGAGTGACGACAAATTTTAGAATTTTCCATGCACGCTGCACACTTTCGTGGCTAATTAACTAATTTCAAGCAAAAAAGAAATCGGAAAAACTGCGTACTTGATTATACAATATGTTTGTAATAATCAGTTTTAACGTGCCGGCATTAACAAGGAGTCATTAACCAGGATAGTAAGTAACGGTTTTTTATTCGCACGGTGTATAATTTGTGTTTTTACAATACTTTTTTAAGCGCAAGTAAAAATTTTATAATAAAAAAACGAACTTTTCCATTTAATATAATTCTAAATATTCTAAAAATTCAAAATACATTATTTTTTGTAATTTATAGAAGTACAACAATGTTTTAGTCGACATTCTGCAGGCGAAATATAAAAATTTTCAGCATTTTTTTTACAGTTTCAAACCCTTTCATTATAAATTTATTATTATAAATTTATTATTTTGGGAAACCATAGGTTACTTTGATCCATAGCGCAATAATATTTGTTATCATTGAGTCCTACGTATTATATAAGCCTATTACATAAAGATTGACTTTTGAATAAGATCATAAAATACTTTTTTGTTTTAAAATTAAAATTAGAAGTCGTAAAGACAAAACTCATTATGAAAAGCCATTTATCACGCGAAACAATTATTGCACGACTAATTAAGGTATACTTCTCTGCTGCACTAACTTTGCTTGATCCAGCAAATGAAAGCATTTGAATACTTGTAACTACGTTAATCATTGCATGTATTCAAACTATACTATGGCTATAATAGATACTTATTGTAATATTAATTTATTTCATTTCAATTAATGTTTATTTAATCTTTATTTATCACTGATTTAAATTTGAAAAATTTTTAATTTTTTCTTATTATATTTTTGGCAAACGAAGCCTTTAACTTTTCAACAATATAGAATAGAAGACATTTTAAATAAAAATCATACAATATAATATATTACAAGTATTAATCAAAATCCAATCATAGAAATTCGTCATTTAAAATTCAGCGAACGAAGTGAAAAGGGAATTCCCGGCTGAACATTTGATCGTGAACTTGTCGGGAGCGATGGTTCTGCATCAAGGTGAACCTGTACCAGTTCAAGTCGCAAAAAAGGCGGACAAGCGCATCAACCTATCCGGCACGTTTCTGGAGTTTGCTTTCTGAAATATAGGCTGCTGATATTTATTATATAGTGAATTCGTCGCTAAAAGAGAGCGATGGAAACGTATAAGGACCTGTTATGAATTTCTGAACGGATTTGTTTGCATTGCGTAACTGTATTTACTGTGTGTTACAAGAATTTTGGAGGATGAACGGATTACGTTATCGTATCACGATAAGACGTAGTTTTTAGTTTGCTAATTTTTCGTGAGGTTGGTCGAAGAAAAGTTTTTTTAGTTTAATTTTTTTTATAGATGTCTGGGTTTAGAAGATAATAAATAACTAACAGCCTGAAATATTTCGTGAATTGGAATCTAAGAAAAATGTAAATTTAAATTCTCCATGAAAAGTAATTTATTAAACGAATAGTATAATTTGTTACAAATGCTTTTACCAATTATGCAATTCAATAAAAATTACATGTATAATTTAGAAAACGCACCCGAACTCTTATCGTATACATTTTTATTTGTTAAATAGTTCGTTCTTCGCTGAAACGCAATAAATCACCTCCACAAGTTAACAAGCGTAAAATAAACTGAAAGTTGTTTGTATAGTTATTATTTATTTCGCATAATAACTCAACTCCTAGTAAAAAAAATCAAAAGAAATGGCTATCTTATCGCTAAAAATTTCATTATGAAATAATACAATAAACCAATAATTATAATTAATAGTTATATTATTGAAATCACTACTATATGATCAATTTCTAATTTATGTAACACGAAACGGGCTTCCCGCTTCAACAGCCCCACGTCTAACACTCAAAAAACAATGCATGCCTCCCTTCCTCGAAAATAAAAAAAAATAAAAAAAAAAAAAAAAAACCAATGTTCTTGCGCAACTCAAACAATTGTCCACGAAAACAATCGCAGATAAAAAGTGTCAGTATTCATCATGATAACTGGCCAATCAAGTCGAAATGATCGAAGCCGACGTGTTCGCGTACATCAATCAGCTTTTTGTCCCCGCCCGTTACGTTGATGCAAAGTGCGGCTGTTGTCTCCCGCCGGGTCTAATCACAGTCCTCGCTCCTTTTTTTTTTTTCTTCCTCCGGTTAACGAGTATTCGCTGTTTCGGCTCGCGGGCTTATGTCACGTCGCTTATCAGCGCGTGACGTAAGGGGAATCGGGGTTTTGGCGAGCCGTGCTTTTGGAATTATGGGTTGTTATTTTTTGTTTGGGCGCGTAGTTTTTAGATAAGCAAATTAGCTGGATGCGTCGTAAATTTTCGTTTAGTTTCATGTATAAATTATTCCCCACCAAATTTCGGCTGGGTGCTTCGCGGCGGAGAGCGAGATTATTTTTAGAACGCCCGAAAAGGAATGTTTTTTTTTTTGAGAAACAGCTAAACAAAGGGATTGATTAGTCAGAGTATTATAGTGCGTGACTAATATATAAAAAGCGGGTTATTTTATAGCATTAGATTTTATCTGAAGATACTGAATCATAAGGTAAATGATCATAAAGGATTATGTATAATAAAAGAACGCATTAGTAATACGATTTTTTGCTTAACGATTTTGCAAGTATAATAATTTTTAAATTTGTCATCGTCCAGAAGCGTTTTAAATTTAATTGATTTGAACGGAGCATGCAATTTTAGGGTAAAACAGATTTAGAAATGTCAAGTGAAATCGTCGGAAGTGTAAACGCTTCTGTACTGTTGGATAAGTGGAATTACAAAGACAAACGAATGAGAACGTACGCATGAGTGTGCCTACTTAGCGGTTCTTCTTTTTTAAGGTCAAAAACTTCAAATTTACGGTTTCAGGCTCGTTTCCTTAGGTAAATGCCACGCAACGCACTTTCCTAGCCGGATAATGATATTGTCAAGAAGTAGAGAAAGATTTCTTTTGTTATTCTCTTACTATGTTTCGATAATTAATTGAGCAAATACTCAATAATAATACTTTATGATCGAAAAGTGTGTTAATTGACATATAAAAGATACGAACTTGGTGAAAATTTATTATTGTTACATTTTTAGTATATCTTACAAATAAAAGTTTAAGAGTGTTTAAAAATCGTGTGTTATTCATATTACTTGCTTTCTCTTTTTGCTTAGGGAGTTAATCAACTAGTAGGCATAAATCAATCGTCAAAAATAAAAGTGCTTTTTAGGGATATTGGAGCTTGTTTCCATACAGCTGTTATATAACGTAACCGCTAAATTGCATATCAAAGTAATGTTAATTTCAATTATTATTTATGTCATGACAGACGCAATCAAGCAAATTGTTATGATTTACTTGCCCAAATGTATCAAGCAAAGTCGTATTCAATTATTTTGCAAGAAAATTTATTTTTACGGTAAGTGACCGATGTAATAGATGTGATTCGAGTTATCCAACTTTCAAACGAGCAAATGCGTGAATTACGAAAAGCAATTGCCATCCATCCAAGGAAGTATAACAATGCGTCGTAACAAAATTTCACGAAGCTTTTTTTGTAGACCATTAAAATTTAAATCTGCAGGTGGAAGATAAGAAGTTCTGCTCTTCAACCAAACCAATTGAAATTAGAAATAAAATACGTTCACTTTCCCATTTCTCACATTTTATACAATTATTTTTCGAAGGAAGAAATTATTTACCACAGCACTTATATATGCTGTTCCTGCTCTTACAATACTTGAGGCTTCATACACAAAGTAAGCAATTAATCTCGTGTCGAAATTGAAAAACACTATCCAGTATTTCAATACGCGCATCCTGCGTTTCGTTAATCCGCAAAAAAGCGCACTTAGTCATGCGAAACCGAAAACGATTATCGGCTTTACGCGATCGGAGAAAAATTATTTTTTTGTCACGCGTTCAAAAAAAAAAAAAAAAATAACTATTAACTTTGAATAGAACTTTTTGCTTTTCGAGGAAGGATGCGTTGTTGATCTTTGACAAGTCAAAAGATTTTTTGCGAATGTTAATTGTCTCGCACCTGACGTGCCTTGAATCTTATAGGTAAATATGGAGTGTCGACACGCGAGTACCTTGAAAACAGTAACTCGTGCTCATCTTTTCTCGAAAAGTGATTAATGAGTCAATATGGAGAGTCGACGTTGTGCATTTGGCGTAAAAAAAACTAGGGACTTGATGGGGAAATTAAACTAGAGATTTAACTTCGTATTAAAAAAATGTAATTTAAAAAATTAGTCATGTTTATACTTCTATTATAATCTAAATTATTATTTTAATTACAGCATTCCAATATAACTAAAAAAATTGGAAAGACACCGGGATAAATGCTGAATCATTTAAATAATTAGTTTGCATAATAGAAAGATTTTCATCGAATTCACTTAAAATTTAATATTTTTCTCCTCTTTTCTAGATAAGAATATAATATGTAAATTATGAAATTCCAGCACGTAACGAAAAGCTTTGCATAGAATTCTTAAGTCATTTTTGTTTGCTTCAACCAAACTCCAACGCAAGATGATTTTTTATTTCAGTTTAATATAGAAGTTCAAAAAATCCTATTAGTACAAAATAAGCAACAATCAGCAGAAATCATATTTCGAGAGAGAAATTCCTACTCTTATTTATTGTATAAATAAATGCACGTTGGAGTGCATTAATCGATGCTTTGCAATTTGGGCTAATAGATCAACGCGTATAAATAATGTGACCTAAGCCACGTTTGACGATAAAAAGTTCGGCAATTATTTAACTCTTGAACCACTAAACTAAATTAATTAATACATAAATAAATGAGCTCGAGAACCGGCCTACATAATTAATGAAACAAGTTCAAACTGCGTAATTCGAGTTTGAAAATTTAAGATAAATCCGCAACGCAAACTTCATAAATTAAAATAACTGTTTTAAATCACTAAATCTTTTAAAAAATTCCAAAGGTTGCTTAAAAATGCTATGTATTACAACACTTCATTTGACACTCGTAAATAATTTCAAAAGATTAAAAATCTACTAGAATTTTTTCCCAGTCCCACAACCTAAAGCTCTAACTTGAAGCTCCTGTAATAAATAATTACCTCGATCATCCTCAAACTCGAGCCTCCCCGCGTGGCTTCCCTCAGCAGCCGTCCGCCCACAGGAAATCTATCGCAACGAGCACCGGTCACAAATTTCGCGCTCTCGCATCGTATCCTCGACTTCCGCGTGCGATATGCGCTCACCGCTCGGCGGCGAGTCCGTCCGTCTGGGCGCGCGAGTCACTTGGCAATGCAGCCGCGGCTCCGTTCGCTGCTCGCTCGGCCCGGTCAGTTTTGCGGACGCCCGGCGAACTTGACTCCTCTCTCTCTCTCTCTCTCTGCGCCGGTGCCTGCCGTCGGGATGAATGACAAGCCCATCAGCGGAAGATTTTTTAGCCTTCGCTTTTTTCGGAGGAGGCAGTGTTGCGCTGCTCCCGATGGCTCAGGAATTCGTCGATCGAGCGTTTGGAGGACTGACGGGCGATCGTGATATAATAGGGATCGCCTCAGATGATAGAGAGTATGGGTCTGGTATCGGCTGGTTTCGGTAAACAATGTTGCTTCTGCAATTTAAGATTGCTGAGAAGCGCTTTATGACAATGCCTGGTATGAAAAATGTATAAAATTTTATAATTTTATGATTGTTTTACAAGTAATAAAAAAAAACCTTAATATTCTTCATATAAAATTTTCATTTTCAACCTTAAAATTAATAATGGGAACCACTTAAATTAAGTTGAAAATTTTTCTAAACGAATAATAACCTTTTAAAGAAAACCCTGCTTGTCTGGTCTAATTACCTGCGTCTATTTTGAAAACGTAATTTACAACCACATAAATCAACAGCTTTAAAACTTTCATTACACATACCTCGGAAAAGTAGATGTTAACTTAAATTAAAAATCTATTTTAATAACTTTTCTTAGTCAATCAAAAGGCGCAAATTCCCAATTTAATATATATTAATAAGACCGACGCTTTACAATTTTCTAAGATGCAGTGTTTTATTTCAAGCTACTACGATTGCAGGCAAACAGGTTTTGGGAAATACGAACCTAATTGGTTCCTCCTGTGCTACATTTTTTTTTTACAGTTACTCTCTTCTAAAATTGTCATACTTCTCTAAATTTAATGGATATTATTCTTCTCGCACTTTAAAGCAATTGCAACACATATAAATTTCAAACATTCTTTAGAATTTAAATATTTTCTAAGATATTATAAATTATTTAGATTAAATTCAATCAAAAGTCTTACGAATTTTAACTATTCTCTAAAATATTATAAATTATTCAGGTACATAGATTTTATGCGAACGCTCTTTTTTAAAATTTTAGTACTAGATCTATTTTAGTTATTATTACTTTATTGAATTTCCTTTTAGATTTGTCAGGTTAATCGAGTAGTTCCCTCATCTCCTTTTACTCCCCACGAAAAATTATGCAAAATAAAACGAAAATTATTATTATTTTTGTCCAATTAACGAATGCCATTTTTTCGCAGTCGCTGTTTACAAATTCCTTTCTGTAAATAGCGAATGCGATGTTTTTTCTCTCACTTCCTTGAAAAAATAATACACCCAAAGAGCTTAAAAATGACCAATTAACTAATCAGCAATTACTTTCGCACGTTCTCCAGTCCGTCCGCACGAACCAATAACGTACCATTAGAACCGCGAGCGTCCTTCCCTGTAATTCCGTCATCCTTCGACAGATGCCATCCAAGGAAAATCCAGCTCTCCGACGTCCAACGCGCTGCAGTTTCCTGTTATCAGCGGGCCGGTTCAAGGTCGGAGGCCGAACTGTCGCGAAATCGGCGCGCTCGCGTTTTCAACGTACAAATTAGCCGGTCGGCGTTCGCGAATGTAAACGCAGCCTCGTGCGAGCCGCGAGGATGTGCGCGCGTAGAAGACGGCGCCGCGCCGCTAGAGGAACTCGTCTGGCGATCGTCGGGAAACCGGTTTGCAGGGCGAGGAGTAGAGCGAAAATGTAGACGGGACTGGTTCGCCGGAGCTGGGAAAAAGTTTTCGGGAGCGAAGATAACGAGGCGGGTGCACTGGAACTCTTCGTTTTGTCTTTGATGCTCGGGTTTGCGCAGGATTGGGAAGGGTCTGGTAGCGCGGAGAGTGGAACGAAGGTAATGGACGGCGGTCGTGATTGAGTGTGCACTTCTGCATGTGGATTTTGAAAACTGAAGGAATTTCAGTGCTTTTGAAGATGTTTGAATGCGTATACTTATACTTAATATTTTATGAAGATAAATATTTTGTTTAACCATTTTAATAGAAATCACTATACTATTGCGCAAAAACACTTAAAAATTATGAAAATGGTTACCTATCTTATCTTGTCAGGAATATTGCAATTATATATGTTTAAATTAAATTTAGCCAAAATAATGTATTAGTGACACCCCATTATTCAAAACAAAATTTAATTTAATGAATGTAAAAAACGCTTTTAGTATTAAATCAATTTAGGATTTTAATCTTGGGCAAAACTAGATATTTATATCTTGGTATAAGAAATAGTAGTCGCAATTCTAAGATTCTTGTCAAAGCGAATCAAATATGCGAAGGCAATTAGGGACTACAGAATTGCGTTTACCTTTTTGTTGCAAAAACCGGAAGTAATTCCCTTAATTTGATTGGCATGTGTAAGGTACGAAAAATGTTTGAAACTATTCTGTAACTAAAGTTTGCAAGTCATTGCCTGTTGTAGCTAAATAAAAAGTGTTATAAAATATTGAATCAAAACAAGTGCAATTTCATGCTAGTTGTCTATTAAATAAGGCATTATAGCATTCTATTATAATAATTTATTTTTACTAACTCTTTGGTGCCTTTTTTTATTTTACTGCCTTTATTTAACCGCATCACATAAAGTGAAATCATCATAACTTACTTTTAAATAACTCATAAAGTTACCCAAACGATATCGTAAACAACGATATCGATTACATTATGTATTTAGAATATCTTGAAAATATGAGTCACAAGAGCCTAAAAAAGGTGAAACTGTTATAAATTGTTAAGTTGTGCTGTATACAAATAAATTGAATATCCAAATATCTGCGGTGTAAAAATACAATGCTTTTTTGACATCGAAAGTTGTTTTCATTCTTCAACACGTATCCTGTCCCCTCGATGATTCACTAATACGAAAACGAAAATCATATCCAACCGCGTTCCGAAACAGAAAGCTTATCAACAAATTCTGCAAATCATCTCTTCTCGTTCTCTCTTAAAACGCACCCGCGAGTGTCAGCGTGACATTCGCACAAAGAGCACTTCAGGCGAGCAACGACCCGAGGTGCGTTATAAAACAGCACCCTTCCCCCCCCTGATGGCGACTCCATAAAGGAACTCACGGGGAAATATAGACGCGCAGCGAAGAAAAGAGAGAGGTGCGCAAGAGAGGTGCACTGAACTCGCGCCTGAGGAATCAAGTTCAAGGGCGAAGCGCCGCTTCGTCTAGACACTTCTGATTGAAGATATGTGCTGCCTCGAGTCTATACTTTCGCTCCTGGATTTTGCGAGAAGTCCTGTGTGCGTGGATTTGGTGATTCGAATAAAATGTAGACGCTGGGAATAGTGGCAAAGAGGGATATGAGGAAAAGGAATTTGGTTATAATATAAAGAGATCAAGTAGAAAATGATAAGTTTAGTTTTTAGCTTTTACAACATTTACCTTATCAAAATCGGTTGTTCACCTTGAAATAAGGAAAGTCTCAAGGAGTGCTTATATTAAGATGCACATTATATCCTTTTACATTTTCAGTTTTACAAAACCTTTTTTTTTTAATTGTACTGTAAGAAATTTTAAAGAAGTTTCTAAACGTTATTATTTATTCATTTATTTATTTTTTAATTATTTTAATTAAATGTTCGAAATCTTATGCGTAAATAATTCAAGAGAAATAATATTTTGAACGAAAATGGACAACAAGCTAAGGAAGTGGACAGCATTGACAGTATAGTAAAGGCAGCTAACTGCTACAATAATATAGTCGAAACAAAAATAATGCGACCTTCATTTTCAACCCTTGAAAAAAATTTTAGCATTTTTAAAATTTAAAATGCCGATATAAAGATTAAAAGCGGTTTTTTTCCAAATGTGCATTATTGCAAAGTAACTATGTCATGGCTTCCAGCCTGTTTTTACCTACACCAAAATAATAACTTCTACTTGTAGAATGTTCTGAATCAGCATGAAAAGACTAATCCAATGCTAAACTTTGTACAGTAGTTGATGAGGACAAAAAAACTGTCACCGGATATAGCCGAGGTTACGAGGTAAGTACATTGACGAGAACTGCTGCACTTAAAAATGTGTTACTGTTTCTATAAATTTAACTTTTCAATTCCTTATTTTAGGTTTTAAACTTTTTTCACCTTATTGCGCACAGCTTAGCAGAAATTGAATTTACAATTAAATTAATTTTCCGTTACCCCCGAATCGTCGTATTTAATGACAAATATAAAAATAACTACTGCGATTCCAAAATGATATGTCTCGCGAAGAGAAAAGTTTCTCTCGTCAAAAAGGGAGTCTGCGCTGAATAATTCATCTTAACGCTCAGTTGTAACTCAGTTGCATTAGCATGGAAGGCTTCGCCTACACGACACGTTTGTAAGTTGTAACCGCGTAATTACGCGCTGCACGCCCGCTGTTGCCTGCTCCTGACGCAGCGGAAGATCCCAGTAGGAAAAGTTAAGGCATCGTTGTAAAATTGCTTAACTTTAATGATTTACAGAAATGCATTTTCAAAATACAGGCTTGAGTTGTAAATTAGGATTTTTTAAAGGTAAATGTCGCAGTGTAAGAAGTTAAAAATTATTTTGATTTAAAATGAAATAATATTGCTAGGAAATTTAAATACTAAATTTACGAAATTACGTACAGTTTCAGAAACAAAAGATTGACTCTCCGGTGATTATTATCTTGACGTTTTATTTAACCTTTGCGCTTTTGAGTAATACTTAATTTTCATTGTTGTTCTACATAATTTCTCTATTAAAAAATCTACATTTAATTCCACGTTGATATATAATGAAAAATTAAATTTGCACCAGGATAGACACGAGAAGTTTTTAAAATAATATTGCAAGCTTTGTAAAAATTTCGGCTACAAGAAAGTCTCGCAAAAAATATCGTCCTTTCTCTCATAAAAACTTACCCAATATAATAAAAAGAGCAAAACCGCCCGCAACCTCTTCAAACTCCAGCAACGCATTAAAAATCTAGATTTTTAAGTCGTTCGTCTTACTGCTCTACGCGTTTTAGTACCGCAGCATCCCGCACAGGCAGTCGCTGATTACTCAACCAGTGCAATCAAAACTTTTCGCGGACGCAGTTAAGTTCGCTTTCTAGGAAGTCATCGATCAGCGCTGCTTGCAGACGCGTCTCTTCCGGATCAATCAGGCAGTTCTGCCGTTTCTTGCCTTCTTCTTTGCACCGAGACCAAGCGCAATTTTTACTAGTCCGATGTGTGATTAATGGTGGGCGACAAAGTTAAGCGCTTTCGGAACTGAATTAGCGAGTAATGCTTTCGGTTTCGCGCTTAATTTTTAATTTGAACTTGGTTTTCATCGGTGCTCACAATTTTATTGAAATTTGTCGCTAATGAATTGACTGAATGTTTTTTAGGGTAATCAATTACTGTCTATTGCCGTACAAAACAAACGAGATTTGATTTAGCAATTTACTATATTCTTATTCATTACATGTATATAACAAATACAAAAGTGCGCCTTGCTTTATGTTACACGGAATAATCTTTTAGATCCTACACTTCACAATTAATGCTACAATTATTACATCCTACGTATACTTTCCTTTAACCTGTGCCAAAAAATCAATTACCATTCGCATACCATTCTTTGGTAAAACTCTGAAAAAAGAAACGTTAAAAACCCCAAGCACTAAACAGTCCAGGTGATCGTTACCGTGAAAGTATCTTACCTATTTATTGCGTCTAAATAAAGAAGGGATCGGGGGATCGAGATCTCCTCGTAATTTCTCTGAATTGCGCGTATCACTTCTCCCGCGGCGTATTGGGGCGTAACTGCATTAAATAAATATGGGAACCTACATTCGTTCAAATACATTCTTTTACAAAAAAAGTCAAGCCACCGGTCAGAGTCGTCGTTACCTGTAGTGGGGATTGAGCGCAAGTCCAGTGTCGACGTAAAACGGGTAAACGGTCGTGAAATTGATCGGGACCTCTTTTCTCGTCAATCTGAGCTCCTCTATCAGTCCCTCCATCAATCCTGCAACGCGATTGACAGTGTAGAAATTAGCGGAAAGACGCAGGAACGAAAAATGAAGAAATATCGAAACCTCTGAGTGCGAATTTGGATGAACAATACGGGACTTTGTGCACGACGCCGTAAAAGCCACACATGCTGCACATGCAGACAATGTGTCCCTTCTTATTTTGTAACATAGACGGTAAAAATGCCTGTATCGTCTGAAATGCAAAGGAGATGAGACTGCTTGGTGTCAAAAAATGATGACGATCGTATAGTGATGCGAATTTACCCAAAATTGTGATAAAACGTTGACATCGAACATTTGCTGTATGTCTTCATCGCTGCATTCGAGGAATGGTTTGTGCACCAGCATGGCTGCGTTGTTGATTAAAATACTAACCTCCGGTATACCCGCCTTTCTCATCAATCGTACGGCTTCTCGTACCTCGATTCTTTTCGAGACATCCACCACGAAGCCGTGGGCCTGTTAAAATGACAAATTAGTGAAAAAACAAATGTACAGAGTTCTCAGAAAATTATCCAATAAATAAGAATTAAAAAAACCTCTTTTACGCATTCTATTTTTGTTATTTAAAAAAAAATAAAGCTTTTTAAAAGTGTCTTGCAAAAGTATTCGAGCATACCTCGCCACCTTCCTTGGAAATGATACTCATCGTTGAACGATTGGCTGTCATGTCTTTATCCCAGCAGACGACGACGCAGCCGAGAGTTGCTAATTGCAACGCCAACTCGCGTCCGATCCCATTCCCGGCACCTGTAATCTGCGACGATTTTTAAAAAATTTTTAATCTTTCCATTTTAAATGCATCGATGTATTAGATTTGCGCGTAATGAACTTTAATCTACCAAGTAGACTGAAAATTTTACTATCCTTTTTCGATTCAATTGGCAATGCATTAATGAATTATTAATCAAACGTAATTAGTAAGGAAACTACTTTATACAAAATCTGCAGGAAGTTTAATAATTTTCATATCATTTTTCTTAACGCGCAAATTCAATGAATAAATAAAAACAGCAGAGAAACAACCTAACATCCACTTAGCCCACCGAAACCCCGACAACCCACCTCGAGTACGTACCAAAACAGTCTCTCCCAGCAAATTCTTCCTGGACGGCGGGAAAACGAGCCTGACGGAGGCGACCAGAATGGTGAGCGAGATCTTGGCGGAGAGCAGCAGCAGGTCGCGGACGAGTCGCGGCAGCGGGGCGAACGCCGCGAGCAGCTTCTTGGATAAGCCGCGGCGACGGCCGCCGCCGCCGCCGGGAGGCTTGTCGCCGGCCTGCGGCGTCGATATCACCATCACCGCCGGGCTCGGGATCGCCTGGGATTCGGACTCTCGCTTGCCAGCTTGCCGCTGCAGCTCCGGCCAGTAGCGCATAGGTTAAGGAGTTTGCGGGAACGGGTTTCTCGGTCGGACGACATACGACGATCGTGCCGCGTTTATATAGGTATATTTATATAGGCTTGCTAGCTTTTCGACGGAAAAAGTGGTGTGAGAATGGGTTTTGGGAGGGTGGCGTTGTTTGCGACGTTGAGATTCGCAGCATTAGGTTTGATCTTGTTTTTTAAGCGATTCGCAGATAAAAACAAATTTATAAAATGGCAATTCGATAAATCCACTTATTAATTTTAATATAATAAAAATGTTATGAAATTACTTATAATTGATTGGTAAGAAGTGTTTAGTAATACTACATGACGCTAAGAACGAGATATAAAATTGTTTGTATTCTTGAATACTTGACAAAAACGCATAAGGATGAAAATTAACCCGCGATAGGTCATAAAAGTCCTACTTTAATCTGTACCATATCTTAACATTTAATATATGTATATATAGTATATATTATATATGTATATATAGTTTATATTATAGTTCCTTATAGATGTAAGAAATGTATGAATAAAATGTTACAAAATTATTATAGTTATACACATTAATGTTGTACGTCGCTGTAGACTATTACAGAGGTTTATTTTAAAGTAATAGAATTAGTATTTTTTCTAAATCTTCTCTGCGTAAGTACACTGAGAAAAACATCAAAAGAAAAATTTACTATGTAACGTAGTAATTTTTAAAACAATCATAATAATTTTTCTATTCAAAATATTAATTTTTTCTATTATTATGGTAAAAATTGGCCATAATTAAAGTCTGTCCTTCGATTACCACAAAACATAGTAATTTTTCTTTTGATGTTTTTCTCAGTGTAAGCGTTTACTGAAGAGCTCATAAAAAGGGGCCAATCAGATGCCATGCTTGACATGTTTACGACTTCCCTTTCAGTCATAAGGCCCAGGTCATTTTTCCAGATCGTTCGATTGTTCGTTAGAAAATAATCTTTAAGCGAATAATTTTAAGATTAAATTAGGTTTTAATTTAAAAAAAAAATCTATAATTCGACGTCTTCTGACCTAAATTAACTTCAATCCCTTTTGCATTTTGACTATAAAAATCCGTAAGCGATCGAATCAAGAGAAAAAACTTTGCCGATTTTTGGTGATAAGAAGGAGTACAACGTTACCTACGAACGGTATAAACTCCAATTTGCTCTGGATAAATAATATCCGATCGTTAATCTAGTAGGGAGTATATTTATGCAACATTAGTACCTGCAAATGATATGCACAATGCATTTAATAATTGGCAAGGATTTGATTTTGATATTACCTGATTATAAATTCGTAGTTTAGTTCTCAAATTACTTTTCTACATTTTGTTGCATTTACTCAATCGTTTTATTCATAACTTACTAATATTATTTTATTGTTAAAATTTGTAGCGAACAAATTAGTATGCAATTCTAGATACGTACACCGAATACATTCAATGGCATTTAGTTATGAATTATTTAACTTATTGTCTAGGGCATATGAATTACGAGGTTGTTCCTGAACGATTAATATGTACAGGTTTATGTGACGTTAAATGTAAATGCAAAATGAAAGATGCAAGATTCCATAATGTCAATAAAACATTCATCACGTTTGCGGAGCAACGTAAATATACATAACTTTAAAAATTTAAGCTATTTGTCAATGTATTTCCTTATTCCGTCTGCGCTTAACGACAAGTTATCTCGTCCTGAAATAAACGCGTTTCTCATATTCTAAATTTGTATTGATTCATGGCAAAATTTATGCGTTTACTTGGCATGATAAATGGTATAAATGTTTAGCCTTTTGTTTCATTAGTTATTTCGGAACTGTTTTTTATTAATTGAGTAACTGCTTTAACAGTTGATGCTACAGAAGTAAGTTTTCAGTGTTGTTTTATTTTTTCCAAATGTACATTTGAAATAAGCTAAAGGGTTAAAGTTTACGCTAGAATGGTTTTATGCTTAAAATCATCCTAAGACTCCATCATAATAATCATGATGCTTATAGTGACAGACATTGGGCAAATACGTACATTTAATGGTAATATTTTTCATTTATTCCGTTGTTCAGCGTCAAAAACAATATATAATATTTTTATTAACGTACCCAGGGACAATAAGTGAATTTGCGCGCATATTTTTGCAAGAATTCGGATCCTACGCGAAACAAGCGGAAGAATCGAAAAATCGAAGGCCTTGAGCTGACTTTCACGTCGGACAAATGGGCTTCGCACATGCGGCCTTGTTCTTGTACTCATCGTGGTAAGAAAAAAGTTAATTCTATGCATCGGGAAGGTGTTTGTACTTTTAATTGATTAAATTACACGTGTTATTGTTCGATTCTGGACAAAATTTAGAAAATGATTAGTTTTAAAACAACTAATTGTTTGGCATTTATTTTTTTTTAGAAACAAAAAATTAACTCGTTTATTATGTGGAAGCGTTTCTTTTCAATAATTTATTTCAAGGATTTCCATATTTACATAAAAATGATGCTCATCAACTGATTCTTTAAAAGGCATCACCTTTTATTATCATTTTCGTTTTTTAATTGAAAAGCATTGTTTTTAGAAAAGAATGATGCAATTACACGTTTCCGAATTCTCATAAAACTTTTTTTTTAGCAAAAATTTTGGCTTATTCGAGGATTAGACCATTGTCCAATTTTTTTCTTATTTTAGAATCGCGATTCCTCGATCGAGTTCCCCTTAATTCTGTTAAATCATATTCTCTTATTGTTAGAAGGAAAACTAATAGGAACGCGTGGTTTCTCATTTCAATAACATACATCATTCTTTCATCAACGATTACAGTAAGCAGCTGAAACAATGGCTTGAGATTGATTGAAATACAATATTGATCATTGACTATTATTATTATAATTCATTTTATATACCATGCCTTAGAATTAAAAATTAAAATAATTACTTCATGATAAAATTATTACAACAGCTGAAATTTAAGTTTCATTAAAATATTTATGATAAATTAATATTAAGTAATAAGTTAATAACGTTAAAACATTTTTTGGTCCAAGTATTTAAGCTATTAAAGCATTTTTTAAGTATTTTATTGAATAACGAAACATGAAATGAAAAATAAAAGGAAGAAAGAAGACAAAGATGGTGCTCAAATAAAATTGAAAGAAAAATCTGGTAAACGTTGTGATTTTACGACTCAAAGTAGGTCAAGCGTAAATTTGTATAAATTAACTTTGCAATAATATCTCTTTTTTCGCGAACAGAAAATCGTGAATTAAACGAAAGTCTTCAATGAAATTACCCTTTTTTTCCTCACTCCGTCACTTTAAAAAAGAGTTTTTGCGCTTTCGTAACAGTGCTATCAACGCCAAAGGTCGCGTGCATGAACCTTCTTACTTTTGATCTCGATAATGTATTAACGCGACAATCGAAAGAATCTCCACTCTCTTACTGACCCTCGAAGTTTTCAGCGCAAAGTGATTCTATATTGCAAGGAGAGAAAGGAGAATTCCAGTTTTCAATGCACTATTTTCACTGAAAAACTTTTAAATAAATCTATTTTGTGAAACATTAATTCCTTAAGATGTAGTAAAAGACATTTTATTTTTATAAATACTATTATATGTATAATGTAAAGATAAATTATTCTATAATAATGGAATAGTCACATATGCCATTTTACCAGTCTTTTATTTACGAATCATTATTATATCTTTAAGACGAATTAGAAACTGAATTCGAAAACTCAAAAAGTAGGACAGAAAATTAACTCGATTGTATCTAAAATATTGAAGAAAAATTTACAGTAAAAATTGAAGTGTTATAGTAATTTGATGGCGTACTGTGAAAATGAATATTTTACATCCTTGAAAAAAAAATTTGTAAATTGTATGATTTTTCAAAGACAGGTCCTTTTATAACGTGACATGTATACATGTAACAAACGCGAATGTTGCGCAATAATTCCTTTTGGTATAATGAGAAAGCAACTCCACAAGTTTTTGTTTCGCTTGCAGAGTTACGGGTCTAATCGCTGTTTGTTTTAAATCCATCAAAAAAAAATAATTTTACTTTTTCACAAAATAAAAGTGCAATAATTGTAATGTCCTCAGACATATAAATTACGATAAATGAAGAGCGGAAAAATTTAAAATTGTACAGAAAAATGGTATCTAAAAATCACTTGGATTTCTTGAATCGTTCCGTTTGATAAATTTGCACAATTTAATCGAATACAGTAAAAATCATAGAAAAATCTTTGATTGATTCTCTGTGATTTACTGCAGGAAGGAATTGACAATCGGAGAAAGAAAACAAGAAAATGAATTACGTGATAGAACTAGTTTCAAAGTACACATGCTGCTTGGAAGACGTTATGGTACTTCAGAATTACATTTCCTGCTAAAATAAAATACTATAAATTTCACTTATATTTAAAGAAACATTTTAATATTTTATGTTGCAGAAGCAGCCTTTTAAATTTTTAATAAAAAAAGTTACGTAATGTCGCATTCCCCCTTCGGGTATTAGTGACAGAATTAACTGTAGTCAATAAATTTTTTCAGCTAAGTTTTTGGAGTATCCTTCTTTGAATAAAATCAACCGTCATTCTAGCTGCAGTGTATATAGTATTAATTTTGAAGTACCGAGACTTGCATTAAACAAACAACATTGCCAAGGAAAAACGCGTGCATTCCCACAGGAAATGCTTTTAGTAATTGCTTCTTCCTTCTTGAGTCGTAACAAACCAGTTTTCTTTTTTGAAATCAACAAATCGAGCGATTGCACTCGTTCAAGCGCCTCACTCTACTTACTTAAGTGGCAACGACTGAAATGATGTAGAACTTGGATAGTGGATCGATTATGATTAACATACTCTCAACCTTTAAGCCAGTAAACCGTATATATTCGTATTTATTACAGTTTATTAATGTTTTAATTTAACATAAATCGTAAATAATTTAATACTAACTTATAAGATCACAGTCGCCCAGTGACCCCAACGTAAATTTTATCATCAGCAAATAAGTTAACGTTTATTAAGAATCACAGGGACAAATGGTATAATCGGTTACCGATCGCTCGTTTGATTTCGGCAACGCCAAAAGACACCCATTCGCGCTCGGCCAGAAACGACTGTTGCCGAATTTCCCGTTCCAATTGAGATCCTTTCGTATTCATGCAAATGTCATTGAGTAATACGCCTCCGGCACGCGCTGCGCAATCGAGGGCGCCAACCTAACGCCTAATCAGTGTCGCGGAACTCCTGTAAACGTGCGAAAAGAATCGCATCTGTTGTTCATTCTCGTGTCGGGTAAGATTCGGTTGGGAATATGAATTCAATCATATTTTTCATCGCCAAATCTCATAGCCTGGTAGAAAATTACCAGGTTAATAGACCTTTTTATGGTTCATTTTTTCTTTTTTAATACTTTTAATTTAAACACGTTTATAAAAATTCATCGTTAAAAAAATTCTTGTAAAATTGGACTAAAGCGATTTTAATTGCTGTTTTAAAGATTTATTCATATATAGATGTAAGCCCTGATAATAGTACATTGTGCAACAAGGGGAGAAAATGAGCTATTTCTAGCGAGGGTGAGGTATTCAGCACGAGTCGGAGTCGAGTGCTGAAAATACCTCACCCGCTTTTTTTGCCTAGCGGACCGAAAGTACTACTTTCCCTCCCGGCGCCGAATCGAGAACGTTGTATTTTCGTCCGCGCTAGGCCAAAATTAATATACGCTCTACGGTAGGTAAAATGGCAAGCTCATAGCACGTGTAAATTATTGACACTCGAGCCTTCGGCGCGACAATACTTTACCTCCCTAGGTGCGTAATATACTATTCTCCCCGTGTTAACAGACCGTGTTTTTGTCAACGAGGGTATGAAAAGCCTTCATTTGGTGTTAGAAAGTTGGGTAGATGATCGTGCATTTCAAATCGTGCACAGAAATAGTAAAAAATAATTTAAAACAGAGAAAAAAAAATTAAAAAAATTTTTTTTTTTGAAATTTTAAAAATCAAAAAAGTGACTTTTTTGTCCGGTAAGCTCCGCTGTAAGCGACGAAAAAAGACTTAATTTTCCGCTTTCAAGCGGGGAGTAAAGACTTTATTCCCCGCTGTGACAAAACATTTTCTCAAACGTTTGAATAATGCTCGATTTTCTACGCTACTTTCTAGCGTGAAATAAGGGCTATTTCATGCCTGGGTTGGGAACAAAATATTAAAATACTAGTTTATATAATGATGTAATCAATGAATAATCATTTATAGGAATTTGAAACGATCCAGTTAAAGTCACTTAATTTCAAATTTAAGATCCAAGTACGTCTGAACTAAAAATGAAAAACGTTGCACAATTTTCATAATTCGTCGCTCCCAATATTTTACCAGTGAAAACTTGAAAACGCTTCTCGTCCGTTGCATCAGAGCAAAGGCGTTCACCCCGCAAATTGTTAAACGCAATTTTCCCTTAATTTTTACGCGACAAAAAATTTCCCAATCGAAAAGGCGCGCGTCGGAGAGCCGCATTATAGCATCGACATCGCAACCGGCGCACTGGGACAGAGACCCGAGACTCTCTGATCCTTAAACAGGAAGCGGTTAGATGCAATTTGTTCGCGCGGTTATTATCCAACAATGGGGCGCCATCGCTCCACTGTTGCCACTAAATAGGCGGCGGCGCCGAAACTGTTACGCGATGCCGGAATTTCGATTTACTGCCGATAACCGAATGGACCTCTTGGAAGAAAAAAAGTGTGCGATGCTTACCTAAAGATGCCTTTTTACTTTTAACGATGCACCGTGAAGTCGGTGTTGCAACATTTATATACCCTATAACGTTCAGTGAACTCGGAGTTTGAAGAAATGTAACTTGAAGTAAATATAAATGTACAGGGAATAAAGTGCCTCGTGAGAACGACGGAAGAACAAGGAGTACGTGGACTTTACGCTTTGGATTTGAGAAATCAGACATTTCCTCGTCGGTTAAATGAAGGAATCCTCGTTAAACGCGGATTTTTTCTTCAAGGTATGGAATTACGAGATTTTCGTGGAAAACCTTTAGTGGATATAAAAGAAGTAATTTGAACTCGGAAGAGGTACAGGTAAAGGGAACGATGCTCGATCCTGCATTACCTTTTAGTAAAAGTTTCACATTTTCCGCGTTCGTAATTTTCGGGTAGTGATTTTTAGTTGCTATACTTAAATTTTTTATAGTCAAAATAAAGTTACTAATTAACTAGTGTTTAATCGTACTAAATCACGACATCGACATAAAAACTACTGCTAGTTCATTGGCACTTAGTTTCCTCTAAGTTAATTTATTCTTCCATTACATTAATTATGTAAAATTAAGAAGTAATAATTACTTACTATCAAAATTATTTATTATGAACATTATGAAAAATGTATGACGTAGGAAGGAATCGCTAATAATTCCAGTATCTACTAAGGCCAATGTGTACCTTCACGAAATCAAAAATTAATCAAAGAATGATAGCTGCAGACGACATTTTTTAGAAGTGCGTCTTCTAAAAAGAGCTGTTATTAAACTCTTGTTACAAAAGCCTCTTTCGCATTTACTATAATTAAAATAATTTTCTGCAAATTATTCAAAACAAAGCAAGTAATTGAATTAATTATACATTGATTAAGTGTTCATTAAAAACTTAAATATGCGACTTTAACGAGTTTTGGTAAACGCGTTGATTACAATCACAAGAACTATTTAAAACAAAATCGAAATATAAATCAGTAGCTTCATTATATTGTCAATACGTTTTGCGTTCGAGCATACCGTAAATATTTGTTAAATTGAAAAACATTGTAAAGTAAGAACAGATGGCTTAAAATTGCGAAAATTATCGAAATTCAAAGCTGATGCAAGATAAACGTAAAATGTTTATTTTTTAAAAATCAATATATCTCGTTTATTAATTGTAATTATATGCATGAGCTAATATTCGAATGATGCGTATTGTTTACTGTCAACTGGGTAATTCTGTTTACAGTGCCTGAACCTACTTTTCGAATTTTATGTGTATTTTAAATTAAACGGCATACTTATCCTGCACAGACATTGTATATATACGTCGCGCGTCGATAAATCTCGGGGAATGTAAAAGCTCATAAAATAGCAGATTACGAGGATTTTGGGGCTTCGAGTGTCTCTTGATGTTTTCAATTGAGTTGCTCAATGACAGCGAAAAGTTAAGCGGAGGAAAGACGCGCAAAAAATTGAGATAAGAAAATCTAACGAACGCGTGAACTTACAATGTTTGTAATATAGGTAAGAGGGGTAGGCAAACAGATGTGATTGCTTTGCAGCATCTGCGTCGTATTAACGTGCTCTGGTTACAGTTTCCTATCCTCGAATGATTTATTAAACACTAATTTCGATAATAAGTACAGTGTGACGTAGATAATTTTATTTCTATTTTGGGGAATATTAGCTCATTTGGAGAATGTTCTAAATTTTCTGTTTTAGGTATTTATATTATTTCTGAATGTTCTTTTTTTTATTAGAAATGGAAGTATTATACAAGTATTGCCTTATAATTTATATTATTAAACGATATGTTCTATTACCATTGTTTTTAATGAAAATGATATTGAAAGTAAATGAGTTAAGTTTACGCTATTACATCGTACGCGTTTTTCGCACAGATTTTTTGCAAGTATTTAATGTCCAAATTAATTCTTTTGTCTACGATACTTTAGTCAGTCGGAGTAGGCATAATATTTAAGTTACTCCGAAGGAGCATTAATTCCTTTTCGCAGCGTTAACAACTGTTGCCGCGTCGAAGCGGAGAGTCACCTAAAAACTCGGCTGTGTGTACACTTGCGGAAATTCCCAGCGAAATTCTCGCCTCGAAGAAAACAATAAACACTGCGCCAGCGTTTTCTCGAGCATTTCTAGATCGTCCTGGCGAGCGCGCGCTCGTGCCAGCGGGAGAAAGTTTCCACTTATTATCTCCCTCTTCCTCGCGCTCGAGTTTTGTCGCCCGGCTCGTTCGGCAAACGGACGTTGCTCGGCATCTCTTACCCTGGATAATGATCTCTCGGTGGTTTCGCAGATTTTGCGAATACGTCGGGTGTAGCGGACGAGAGGATTTCGGGTTGGGAAATGCGGGAGTCGAGCGCGCCGCGACGATTAAATGGAGTAACGATGAGAAATCCGCGCGAGCGATTCGCGGGGTCGACGACTTGGATCTTCCACTTTTTTCGACGGAGTTAGCTACAGTGCGGCGGCGGCACTAAAGACGTCCTGACCCCGATTGTAGAGCGTCTGGAATCTTGTTCTACTTTGCTGGAGATTGGAAGCTAAGGAACTGATGTTCTCGGCGTGCAGTTTTCAAAATAGTGAATTTCGTTCTTATTTTCGTCTGGATTAACATTGCTGAATATTTTTATCATTGTTGTGAAGTGAAAATAATTTAAAGTAAGCTAAACCTATTTAAAATATCGAATTGCAGAGATAATTAGGGATCGAAATCGAAAAATTTGTATAAAATTTGAGTACATTTTTGATTAAATTTTATAATATTGTTCAATGGGATTAACTGAAAGTAATAAACTTTAAAAATATACTTTAACTTAAATGTCTCTAAGTATAAAATTACTTTAAAGATGAGGAACGATTCTCTTCACTGTTAATAATGACAAAATAATTACATACGCTTATTGCTTTTCAACTAATGAGATAGTTCAACATATTCATTATCATTGAAGTAATTTTTTCCATAACCAATGCAAAAATTAAATTATAAATATAATTAAATTTATAATTTTATAGTTAAAAAAAATGATCTTTTGAGGGCAAAGTCGAAATAAAATTAAAATTTTTGAGAATATTTTGACATATTTTCTGACCTTTTAATAATATCAGGACTTGGTCTTTCCATTGCTGTGACATTATTATTTTGACATCACAATGGAAAGTTACGATGCCTTAGTTTTTAAAGATTAAAGTCTTTAAAAACTGTTCTAAGAACTGAAATTTCATTTCAACTAAGATGAAACGTTTTATGAAATTTTATAGAAAGTGTTTGTAACATCGATCTTTAGATTCTATTTTAAATATTTTAATGCTACCTTTTTTCAAATACTAAGATTCACGATAATGAAAAATATTGTAATTTGTAGTGTAACTGTAACTGTTGTATTGGTTAATTTTTCGCAATTGTTTATACCAACGATATTTTCTAACGAATCATATCTCAAGACATGAAGGCTATTTTACATCTGGAGTATGATTTAAGGTTTGGCAGATGCAGCAAATGTAAAAGTAAAGTAGAATTTTCCCAAGAAAAAATATATCGATGTGATGTATATATTATCATTTTTTCTTACAATTTGTATTTTAATTGCATTTTTAATAATTTGATTATAAATTATCATTATAATACGAATCACCTTCGTTTTTCTATAAAAGTATAACATTTATTAAAAAAAAATCGACAGATGATTTGATGAGAGCCCAGATCTCTTCAAAAAGCGTTATTATACATATATCTGTTATCGTTCAGTATATATCTTTTTTAAATTTTCGTTTTCTGTTTCTTAATTATTTTTTGCTGAAATTTATACATAATAGACTCTAAATATCACTAAAATATCTCTATTGTATGACGAAAAAAATAAGAAATGTTTTTGCCTTGAAAGCAATTGATAGAAGCAAAAAAAAATCTCTTAAACGCTCTCCAACGATTCAAGTTTTCAAAGACGTGACTGAAAAACTTGCCAAAATACAAGCATTCAAACAAATCGTTCTTTCGAAGCCTGCACACTTACAAGTAAAATGGATAACAGCAATAGCTGCACATGTCATGCGGACTCGTGCTTCATAAGTCAGTGGGAGAATAACTAGTTTTAGCCGCGGCATATTCGAATATGCTAGCAGTCGCTTCTGGCCTCATAGCGACTGAAAAGCAAGAAGAGTGGAGGGCCTCTGCCCCCCCAGTACGTATACTTATAGAGGTGAGCGCGTTACGGACCGATCCAGTCTCACGTCTCCAGCGCGACGATTCGATTGCAAAAGTGCTTTGCAAATCAAACCCGCTTCGTTTATTTTGATTGCCTGTTTAACTTCTTTCTGCATCTTTTTCGAGTGAATTAAAGCGTTATTGGTGAATTGAAAAAAAGGATTAAACGATATTTTGGCAGTGACAACCGGCGATTGTTGGTTGATTAACAAAGTGCATTGAATAAAAATTTCATATGTTCCTCGAAAAGTGAATGAGTTTCATTTGCTTTTTTTTAAAAGGAACTGATAACTAATTAAGTGGACTGAAACGATACAGGTACGTCACTTGTTGATTTATTATTTCAAAGATAAGTTCCAAAAAATGATTAAGAAGGTATGGAGTATAGTTTATTGCCGGTGTAAGGAATAAATTCATTGCCACTGTCACAAATCTTGTATGACGTATCTTTATTTTAAATCTTTAATATCTAGTTTGATCAAAATTCTTATGAAATTAAGTTATCTTTAAACTAACGTTTATTTGTTATTATACATAAAACTGTATGCTACTTTATAACTAAAAAGCGGAAAACTTTTTAACCGTGAATTTTAAGCAACACTTTTAACTTTTAATACAAATAAATGTAAAATTGGTGAATTAATAAATAATATTTTTGTACTTTGAACGGTTATGATTCATTAAATAATCATTATGTTTTTAATTCATTTATTGATTTATATTCAGTACCTAAAATAATCATTTAATTACAATTTTAAATTAGTCCTTTTTTTTAGTCATCTGTTTTTCTAGGCTACCAATTTTAATATACTTTCTTTACATATGATTAAATTATCTCAGCGTTAACATTACTATAATAGTTTAAAAAATATACCAGATAAAATCAAATTCAATTTTTTGACTCATCATTAATTAACTATTTTTTAGTACTGAATTTCATAAAAATTTACTATATTTATGATACTGACCGCTTTGTTTTAATCGCCATTATAAGTATTTTACAATTTTCTATTATGTAATGTTACCGTAAACAATTAAATTTAAGTTCAACATAAATATTCCGAAAATAAATTCAAAATATGTTTATATCAAGATTTTTAAAACAAATTATAAGCTTATATTATTTATCTAATCAAATAATTAAATTCTTCTTTGATTAAATTTTAATAAGTAAATACAATACTTAATTACAATTCCTACCACACACTTTGTCGCACAACTGACGTGTTAATCTTAAAATAGATAAGGAAAAGAAATGAAATAGTACAGTAAAAAAGTAATAGAATGTATTCACATTAAAATATTTAAAAAATGATCCTTGTCAAATTTCTGATTTTTTATGTTACATTTTATTTTTACTTCTCCTAAACATTCTGCAAGCACAAAATAAAACTCTGACCTTCCTGGCTATTAAGTTCAATAATTCTAATAGATCTTCAATGCAATGTACAAAACATTGAAAAAACATTTTTTAACATTTATTATAAAAAATTAAAAAGCTAATATTAATTTTAAAATGAATCAATAGTAATAAGAAATAAAAAATTATAAGTAAATTACAAAGTATTCAATTGTAAAATTATTCCCTAATTATTTAACTATCAAATAAATTGTGGTTTTTATTTTATATTAATTTCTTTTCAATTTACAAGATATTTAAAAAATAGAAAGTATATTGTTTTTACAAGCACAACGAAGAAAGTAAAAATTGTTCATTTACTTACTTCCAGAAGTGGTAGAAGAGATAATAAATGAGGAGATGAAATAAAAATATCAATGAAACATTTACCTAGAATGATAATAAAATAATTATTTAATCAAATATTTGTAGCAGCTGGTCGCAAAATGGAGCAAGGTGGTGGTATCTCGATAATATCTTCGCCAAGTGTGATGGATAATAACGTCGGGAAAGTTAAAAGCAATGGCCTAACTATCACTGCCAACAGATTCATGAACGTGAAAGAAAAGCTGCGAGCAACATGTAAGTAATGATTGCGCAAATATTTGTTATATTTTCTTATTGATCTGTTGCCGCAAATCAGGCCTTTTGACACCAATCAGCAACAAATTAACGACAATGCATCTATTACTGGAGTTACTACAATGATGTACACTTTTGCAATAATTAAAAATTCTTTTTATTTTACTTGAAAAGTATTTCATATATACAATAAATTATCAAAAAAAATTGAGCGAATGTCAAATTAAGAAGTAAAATTGGTACTTTTAACAAAAAAATTTGGTTTTTCATATTCTTAAGTCATAATGTAAGTTTTCTTTGTAAATATTGAAAATTGAATCACTAATAATAATAATACTAAATTCTTTAATTAAAAATAATTTATGTTGTTTTGGTTTGTTGTTTGTATAGCTGCAACTAAGAAAGATACTGTTTAATTGAATTCATTGAATAAAAGTATTATTTTAATTTATCCACAATTTAATTTGTTCAAATCTATTCATTCGAATTTTATGTAAAATATAAATTATTTAATCATCTTTTAAAGAATAATATAAATAAGAATAATAAGTTATCAAGTTTCATACAAGACAAAAATTCTCAGTTGAATTTGGAAAATATCCTATAGTAGGTTAGTTAGAAATTTATTCCGACCAGCGTTTTCCCAGTCTTTCCGACGTTCCAGTTGTTTCACTGGAACAAGAAAGTGTGCAGACTTGGCCAACGATTCTGCGCACCTTCTCTCTACTTTACTTATTATTTGAAATTACGATCCGGTGAGTTGCTGGATGCTAAAAAGCGTAACTATTCTCCTCGCGCGTTTAATGAGATTAGTACTCGAGCAATTAGAGGGTGGTCGAGCATCGGTATACTGTCGCTCTTGTGAGAAATCGAGCGGAAAATGACGGGGGTTCTGCGGTTTACTGCTGGTAAGCCTTGTTTGTAGTAATTGAAAAAAGGTTTAATTTAAATCTAATTTAAAGGTAACTGTTACATTCCCTTAAAAAAGCCAAGCAGATTTGCTTCTGATTTTCTTGCCAAATACTCTTTTAATTATTTTATTTGATTGAAATTTCTTAAGTATTACTTAATAGCATTAATAGCATCAAAGATTATTACAAATTCTTTTCCTTTGAATAAATTACTCTTGAAAATTATATGTTTTAGATATGATATTTATAATGGATAGCAATAAATCAATGTCAATAAGTCTAAGAATTCAAGTCTTTTTAAAAAAAATTCTTTACTGACATTACTTTCGAAAAAAATATATTTAATTTTGCAGTTCATTTAAAGAAATTTAAAAGTGAGGTCATCGTTCGTTGCCCTTGCATTCATAAAAAACATAATTAAAAGAAGCATTTTAATTCATCATTATGTTATTTAATTTAAGCCATGCGTGTAAACGTTGTCTAAATGAAAAATAATTTAAATGACTAATAGTGAGTAACCATAAACTTGTTCGTTTATTTTAAAACAAAAGGAACATAAGGCACTGTCGGATGCACTGGCCTATTGCAAAATATTGAGAAGCAATTAATGTTGGCATTCGTTCATTGCGTAAGAACTGTTTTTCGTTTCTTCTTTAAAAACAGTAGTTTAATGTGTCATCCAAAATGACTAGTATAACATATGATTTCTTTTACATCAAAAATTTATTTTCATTTTTTTTAATTGGTTTTATTGTCTTGTATTGTGTGTCTATTGTGTCCAGTAGTCTCATTGTCAAGGCAAATTTTTCAAAACCTTTATTGACTTTAAAATTGTTTCAATTTTTGTTATACATGTCAGTGAATATTTTTAAGAACTAATAATTAAAAAAATAATAATTTAATTATTATTAAATATTTTTATTAAATTAGTTGTGCGATAATGAATAAAAACATTGCTTTAACAATTATTCTTTATTTCGATTAGTGATAATGTTAACATCACCTTAAATTGCGCTGAAGATGATTACTAATCGAAATATTGGCAACGAATTGTTTGAGAAATAAATATTTTGACAGCAGATGCAGACAGACAGTAGCAGAATTTTTATTATTTTTTTTACCAACATCGCAGCTGTCAGCAGAATCAAATTACAGCCTTTATTATTCTTTATTTCATTAAATACTAAAAATTTTCTTTAATTATTTTACTTAATTAAAAAAAAATCTTCATAAAAATGAATAATTTTATAAACTACTTTCATGGAAAGTTGGTTAAAAGATGAAACTTTTCATACCATCGAAATTAAAGATAAAAAATATTTGTATTTTCATCATCGCAAGGTTTAATAAATGAACCCAGAGCATTATTCTTCGAATATAAGAAAGAAATTTTAAATCGTCGAATTCTTAATAAATATTTCACTTTTAATCGCACAAATGATTATTTTTAGTGATTATAAATCATACGTTTTGAAATAAGCCAAGCGATGCGTGAAAACCTTCCTATTACAATATTGAGACAGGCGAAGCTGCCATGGTTTCCGAGAGTCTTCCGCGCAAGACACATTGGCAGTGCTCGGAGGGCATTCACCGTTCCCGCGAACTTGACCTACTGTCACACTTGTACGTACGCCGTGCGCATACATGTTGCGGCTAGCTCTTTCTCCAATATACGTAAACCTCGTTACGATGTAAACGTGTGCGTGTCTCTATTGTGGTTGTGTTTGCACCGACTACTCTTCCTAGTTTTTCTTCCTTTGAATCAGGTTGATGCATTTCAAATTGTCCTCGTATATGAGGTTAATATGAATAGCGTGCTTACATTAGACGAGGTAACTTTCACAAGTGACTAAACTATTTTGGAATAAGTAGTATGGTTTTAAGCAGTAAAGGAGGGTATACGTATATATAAATATATCCCCAAAAATAACATGCCAATTAAAATTACATAAATTTATATTGAATTTTTGATAAAATAAGCCAAATAGGAATTCTTGGTTCTTTCAATGTAAAAAAATGAAATATTTAAGATTTTTGCTTTGTAGCACCTGTAAATTTTACAACTTGGTCAGAAAATATTACTTTCACGCCCAAAACATTTTTTAATGAAATAATTTCATATGAAACTCCCGCGTTATTTTAACAAAGAAAAATGATTGTAAAGATTATTCCATTATCCCGATACTTAAAATAATAAGGTAACTGATGTAATATTCATATCCATTGAACAAAAGTATTGTACGAATCGAATTTAATTACCATGAACTTTAACATCAGGATCTATACAACTTGAAATAAATCACGTAAGTTTGCAGGATGCAATGCCCATCATAAAAAATTCTCATAACAATGCGATGCGTCTTTATTTCAACGCGCAGCGTGACAAATTCCGCCTGCAGCGGCAGATAGGTGCGGAGGAAAAAGGCGAAAGGGAACGCGCGCATAAAGTATCGTCAGGATGTCTCGCAGTGGCGTCTTATCGACCAAAAGGGAAAGGTGTAATATCACGTGCTTATTGTGCAATACCTGCAAGAAATCAGAGCGTTGGCCGCAGGCGCAATATTTCAGATTTTTTTTTTTTTTTTTTTGCTCGAGAGCTTAAGCTTTCGGAGGGCAGTAATTGCTTACTTCTGCAAACTTAATAAATTACTAACACCGACTGCTGTTACATTTAATAAAATTTCAAACTAACTCAAAACAATAACAAAGAATAAAAGTAATATAAAAAGAAAACTTAAAGATTGGATAAGATCTCAATGAGAAATCGGTATTAGAAAATCATTTGCTGCACGCAAAGAGTATAAGTTAACTAATTATTAAAAAATAGTACTCAAGTACATTATCCACTGTATATTACTTTTTGATACCTAGTGTGCGTGTAGTTTCAATTTATCATACCTGCCTAAAGTGGAGTTGACCCATTCATGCGTTCAAGCCAAAGCATGCGCGAAGCAAGTGTTTTCACATGCAGATCAGCTGAGTGCCAAAATCGGATGCTTTATACGTATATGTACTGCTATAAACACGAGAATCGAAGTTGCGCCCTGACAATTGGAGAGCCTCACTACGCGGAATTTGTCGTAGCTTTAAGATATGCGTTTAATATGAAAATGTGAACGAAATCACGTGCATTTAATCTAATAAGTTAATATTGAGAAGCTATATGCGAACAACAACGCTTTTGATCTAATTATGATTCGTCCCGGGTCTTTCCGCTGAACTCTTCGGTAAGATAATGCAGACATACTCGAGGATAGACCCCGCCGTAGACGCTAGAAAAAGTTTGTCTATTTATTTAATATTAAGTTGTACCACTTATTTATTTTGAACCGAACGCACCGACGATGTTGACTCTTTCAAAGGATGTACATCGAAAAATCGAGCAGATTTTTCAATAATTTTTTTTCAATCGATATAGATTTTTAACACGCGTTTCAAACAAGATGACTTTTTACAAGTTTTAGAAGTTTTAATTTAGAATGAATGAAACTTTTAAGCTGTAGGATTTAAAAAATACAAATGAGACTCAATATTTAAAAAATTTATTGACTCTATTTACTAAATGGAACTAGTTCTATTACAATAATAATATCATGAAATCAATTTAAATGAGTTATTTTGTCAAATCAATTTGATCGTGTAATTCTTCAACTTCCAAATATGTACTTAACCAAAATTCGGCGAATTCATCTACACTAGTCCATTTCCTATCCGCATTTTCCTCTAAGATCTTCTCAAGTATAGGTTTGTAAGAATCGTCAAGATTTTCAAGAAGAGACTCAGCGACAAGACCGTACGCTTCTGATAATTTTTTTGACAACTCTTCTCCCTTTAGGTCTTTAAGCTCCTCGAACAAGTCATCCTCATCGTCATCATCATCGTCGTCATCATCATCATCATCATCTTTGGCATCAGAATCTTCTTCACCAGCATCTTCTGGCTCAGAATCTTCTTCATCAGCATCTTCTGACTCAGAATCTTCATCGTCGTCATCATCATCATCATCATCATCATCATCTTTGGCATCAGAATCTTCTTCACCAGCATCTTCTGAATCAGAATCTTCTTCATCATCATCTACTGAATCAGTATCTTCTAAATCCAAATTTTCTGAATCAGAATCAGCCTCATCAAGTTCATTCTTATCTTCTTCTTCTTCAATGGGACCATCTTCAATAGCTTCTAGTTTATTAGAAGCAGGAACTTCTACAATTGCGCTGTTTTCATTGTCTAATTGCGCAAAGCGCCTGGACCACGTCAGTGCACCAGACGTTGGCGAGGAATGCAATGCAAGAACTGCAAAGCAAATTCTGGAAAAGAGAAGAATTTTGAAATACTTGAGTATGGATTGATTTACAAATGTTCGAGAATAATTCTTATAAGAGTGGAAAAAGTCAATCAATTCTTAAAAAAAAAAAAAAAAATTATTAATAAATACTTTTTTTATATACAGAAAGTTATTTAACATGCAAAGAGATTAATTTAAAAATATATGAAACGTCCAAAACTAATAATTTTGTTTCACTTATGAATGCAACGAATATTATGATTTAATTTTCATTAAAATGATTTTGTGAAAGTAAGAATTATTTTATTTAATCACTAGACTTGTAATTATAAAATAAATATAATAGTAATCAATTTATCTACTAATGTATTTGGCGATGTTTGTTTTGGGTTTAGTAAACATTCAAATATGTAATTAAAAATTAAACAATAGTAAAATCTTTGTAATAACACTTACAAGACTATGCACTTTAACATGGTTCTACCGCTTTGAAGCCAGACAAAAGAATAACTAAAAAAAAATTTGTCAAAGGAGTATTTTTATATACTGGACCAACTGCTCTATTATCGTGTCTACACTGATAATATATCTGAAATGATTTGAATAATTAATTTAGTAGTTATAATTAAAAATATCTCGAGAAAATTCCTACGCCAAGGTCGTATATCGTTGTGCAAAATTTTTGGCCGGAAAGTATGCGTACGTATCGGCAGCAAAAATAATTATGATTTTGGTATCAAGGATGCAAATGATAAATATTTTGAAATTTTTAGATAAATGATATATTTTACTAACGCTATCTTTGTAGAATAGTAAGTAATGAAAATCAAAATCAGTGACTCATAAGATACTCGTTTTACATTAGTTATGGTGAACTATATAATTTTATTAAAAGGAATGATTGATAATGATATTAGATAAAAAAAACTTCTATTGTTTGTACAGAAACAGATTCAAGCAATCATTTAGTTTATAATATTTCTCCAAATATGAAAGACATTTTCAATTATCATAGTACAATTTTATTTAAATCGCATATTAAAATTGTTACTGATATAAAATTATCGGTAGCGATAGGAATAATTAATTCGTACTATGCATTTGATCTTTTTCATAAAATCACTTCCTTCCGCTTAACAAACTGTTCTAGGTCAATATCTTAATAATGTAAAATAGAAACATTTTTAGACTTTTTGTTAATAACATAGAAAATTATCTTAGCGAATAGTGCAATTTCTTAAAATTATGTTTCAAATAATTAAAGAAAATAAGTTTTAGTAAGTAAAAACAAGGTTATAACTACAAAGACGATCTGTGAGTTTATTGCAAAATCACAGAATTACAAAATTACTGTTTGTTTAAAAGTTACTTTTCAAAAAAATATTTACGCTTTAATTAAAGCCAAAAGCTAATTTATATTAAAAAAATCGGTATATTCAGAAATTGCGAAATTGTTTTCTTGTTTTTACCCACGCGACTACGTGTCTGCTTTTTACAACTTGCACTATAATATTTCGTCCGTTTACTCGTATTAAAAATGGCAAAATGATGTAAAAGAATATGCAGTTTCACATTATTGTTGCTGTTTGTAATACTTTTTCGACGCAAGAAAATGCAACCGCTTTGCCCAACACGCAATCGCACGCTCCCATGCGAAATGAAGTAATGAGAATTTCAGCGGTTAATCGACATTCTTCTATGAATTTCGTAAACTTTCCTCTCCTTCGCACTTTATCTCTATTTTTTATTTTTTTTTCTTTCGCTTTTGGTTTTCGTGAACGATTTTCATAAAAAAAAAACTTTTAACTTGAAAGAAATTGTAGACAAAGAAATATGTTGGATTTTTAAAAAAATCTATGTATTTTATCAGTAACAATTATATTATTTTTTAATTCGAAGAATGATAATTCTAAAAATTAAGCTGCATAAAATAATAGCTCTTCAATTTATATTAAAAAACAAGCTAATAAATTATAATAATTATAATAAAAATTAACTTGCAAATAAACAAGCTAATAAATTATAATAATTATAATAAAAATTAACTTGAGACAGAAAATAATAACATTATCTTGATACAAGTAAAGATTGGAGATTAAATTCTACACTTTTTCCTGATTTATTAGAATGCAATCAACAAAATAAATCGTTCAGCCTTTATCTGTTCATGTTCTACTTAAATTTTTAATTGATTTGTTACAGATTTAAAGAGTAAAATTTGAATACGTCTGCTACAGATTAATAAATTTTGTTTATCGATTACAAATATTGGAAAAACTAAAAGACCTAAATTATTCAAATAACTGGTACTGCGTTAAATGAATGCATAAATTATAATTGCAGGAGAAAAGAACCTACGTGGTTGTGGTTACTTTCCTTTGTGAAAGTTTAGAAAAACAAGACTTGGCGATTAATGTTTCATGTAATTGTTTGGGATTAAAAACACAATTTCAAGCTTTGTGCGTCCAACTTATTAAGTTATACTTGGTTAATTTTCTATTTAGCGTTTGATTGTGGAACTTTCATTTTTATAAAAGTTTAACGTAGCGTTTGATTTCATAAAATCATTTAAATTAGAATTATGTATTTGTAATAAATTTTTGTAATTTTTTCATAAATACCTACATTGTGTTATAAAACCCCCTTTGGTAAACAAATAAAAGCACATAATACATAAATAAAAATTATTACATTTTTTTTAAAGCAGTAACAAGTTTTTCGTCAATCAGATTTAAAAAATCTGCCAATAATTTTGTATCACTTGTTGCGCATTCTTCATCATATTTTTAAAGTTACCTAGTTTTCTATTATTGCCATTATCGGTACAGCAGACCTCTGCACTTTGCACACGGAATGCAAGTCGAATATTCCTAAGCCAAGCGCCGCGCGCCAGATGCCGCTCTCGGTAAAATTCTCGTGCTCGTATAATATCGAGAGCAGCGATCTCCTATTTCGGTGTAACTTGCAAAGTAGCTCGAAACTTTAATTAACCGTTAAATTTCCCGGGGAAAAAGGCGAGAAAGAAGGTATAGGAAGTTGCGGCAGTAAAATTTTCGGGCTAATCTTTACAGGCTCTTGCTTAATTCATGAGGTCGAAGCCTCCCCCGGCCGCTTCGGCCGAGGAAAAGAAAAAGGAATCGGAGCGTAGAGGGCGAGGGAGAGAGAGAGAAAGGCAAGCCGGTACGCGAAGGCAAGGGTGAATGAATTAGCACTGTAGCAGTTCGCCTCGCTGTCGATCCCTCGCGCGTGATAATAACGTCTTCGCGTGTACTTTCCTCAAAGCTCGCCCCGTTACCCTCCCACCTCGCCTTAGCCAGCCCCGTAATTAGACGTTACTCTCGAGGTAATTACGGGCGGACTTAATCTATCGCGCGCGCTACTCGCGCTTTACTTTTAATTAGCGGAGAGGAGAGATATCGTCGACGTCGAGCCCTCTCCCCCAAGTGACGCGCGTTAAAGCTCGTCAGGAGTTCGCCTCTGCGGCCGCGTAACGTGAAACTTTCGTCTTTAAACTTTAAAGTCGAGCCTTCAATTTGAACTGGAAAGATTTGTGTATACGCTCTCCCGACCGGAGAAATACCTTTTCTGTAACGTCTCGAATGCGGTAAAAGGATTTACGTTAAAATATATCGTTCTTTATTTTGCTTTTCTCTACAGAATCAATTTTTTTTTTAAACTAAGTATTTACAGGCATTTTTTCGACCTCGTCTCTTGTTTTATTGTTTTAGAAAATTTATTTCCAGCGTCCTACGTATATATCATAATTTCACTATTATTATATGTGTGGCTTATAATCTTATTTTATTTTAATAGTTCTTAGAATGCTTATTATGTGCAACCTTGCGGCTGCATATAAAGTTAGCACAATGTAAGACTTGTGTTTTTAATAATATACATATAAAAAACTATTTTATTGCATTACAAAGAAAAATAAGTGTTTTTGATACAGAAAAGATGCATAACTCACCTAGAACTTATTTTTTCATAAAAAGCACAAATCTAATTTCTATATTGAAGATTTCTAGCATATCTTGTACGAGGAAATTCAGCTGCGTTTGCGGCGGTATTAGAAGCACTTAGTCACTGAGACGCTCCGGCGCCACTCGCTCCGTCGTAATTAGGAGCTTGCTATATGAGCTTGGTTCATGGTTCTCGGATTATCGGTTTCAATAATTATCGATCCACGTTCGTTATACGACGTTGATTTTTAACCTGTAAGAAAAAAAACAGCAATCGATGACTGAACTAAATTGGCGCCTGGATTGGCAAACTCATATCACTTATCCACAGTGCGCGCAATTTTCCTGAGAAAATGTGAAACAATTCTCTGAATAATAAGATATTGATTCTTTTATTGCACATTCTATTTTTTATCCGTTTATAGCTTAATCGATTGTTAAATAAAATATTAAAAATACTGTACTCCAAGTAGGCATTTAAAACTGCAATAGATAAAGTATTATTAAATCAACCGATTCCGTATTATATGAACAATTACCAAATCCGTTTATCGCGCGGGTTACGTTCAAAGAGTCAAAGTAGTGATGTATAGGGGTTTTTTCGTTTGTGAATCGTTGGCCTTCGGCTATAGAGGAAGCGTATCCAATTTTTCAGAACAAATAAAGCGAATAACGCAAACGCGCAAAAACGATGCGTTCATTTTAAAATGTTTCTCTTTTCTTTGTAAATATAACAGAATTATTCTTTGATAACTACGATGTGAATTAAAAACTGGAATCTCATCGTAAGCCCTTGACTAACACGCACTTATTTAGACTTAGAGAGTCTAAAAATGTATACTTTTTATAAAATGCCTGTACGTATGTGTGTATAACGTATTGTATTCCTGGATGCCAAAGTTACATTTGATATCACTTTGACTAGTGATAGCGTTGATATCGCATAAAAATTTCCCTGATGATGATTACTGAGTAATCGAAATGTCGGATGTATACAAGAAAGAAATAAAAGGAATATTTCGATCGGTTAGATTTTACCACATCGAAACTGCCAATAGAAGCAGATTACAATCTTTTTCTCAAAATTAGTGCGTTAAACAAGGATTATATAATGCTAAATAAAAAAAAAACCTTTAAAGTATTGTTGTAAACAAAACAATGATTAAATATTTCTCTAAAAATTTGAGTAGACATTTAAAAAAAATTGTTAGGTAATAACGCTATTAGAAATTTAAAATGGTGTGCGGTGATGTAATATGTACAATTACTGCGAATATATTTTAAAACTTTAAACTTAAACTTGATTTTAGTTTGTTTTGTCGTGCAATAAATCGTCGTATTTAAAAATTTCCTTAACTTTTATCAGATTTCAATATATCGATAATTATACACAAATCAATTAATATTAATCCCCTACTAATTTTCGAAAAGCTATCCGTAAAATTAAAAAATCAACGAAACTCTCCACAAAAGAATACCAATTCCCGGCGCGGAGTTGGACCGCGGCTTATCTCCCGGCCGCGCGGTGGCGATAATTAATTTTGGCGAAAATCTCGTCGGAAGTTCCCTTCGACCGGTATATACGAGGCTCATAATACACAAGGAAAACGCCGCGGCAAAACCCGCCGCTCCGGCAGCGTAGTCGTCGCCGGGTCCCGGCCTCGTAAATTAAATCGCGAGAGCGGCTGCAGACTTTCGCAAAACTCATCTGCACACGCTTTCGAGGCGGCCGGGCGGCCGCGAGTACAGGCGAATGAAAAATTGCCCCCGCGAGCGAGGGATGGGTTTATCCTCGCGCGGAGTGTATCTTTGCCAGCGGCAGACGAATCTCCTTGGCTGAGGCGCCCCCCCCCCCGCGCCATTATGCCTGCATATTTCATCTCCCGGCCGCACGAAAACTCTCGATCGCGCGCGAGCTTTTGTCGCTCTCTCCTCCCCCTCGGCCGCTTCGCGCAGTTTTTGTTCCGTTTCGAAGATTCGTTTTGTTCTTGTTGGCCGGGGAGAATTGAAAGTTTCGAGAGCTGACAGTTTCGGGGTTGCATAAACTTTGGACGGGAGAGAAAATAGAGGGGTCGTGAAAAATTAAACGTATAGTGCGACTGGGGTTTTTCTTTGGGATAAGAAAGCAATGTTAGTTTGAAATGGAAAGGGTTTTCTGAATTCTATAGTAAATTTGTGTAATGAAACGATGGACGAATATATTAATTTTGTAGCTATATACGTTTTTGCATGAAATGTGTTTAAACATTTTTTCATTTTCAATTTAATCGTTATTCATTTTTGTGTCAATACTTATTTTTTTATATTTTACATCCATTACAGGATCTATAATGCAAGCAATATGAATCAAAACTGATCTCAACTGTTTAAAATCAGGACATAAATGAATTACTTGCAAAATTTCAGAATAATATATACCGGCGTTTGGGACCTACGACAGAATCAATAACACGCGTACGAACATTTTTTTTACAACCATAATTTTTTGAATCAATAGAATTAAGGCAAAATCGCAGACTAAACAATGTTCGGTATTTCAAAACTTTCTCTTTGAGAAAATAAAAATAAGAAGTGAAAACTGCGAAGTATGTAGCTTTATGAGCAAAGGAGGAGCCTAAAGTTCAAAATGAAGCTTTACCGTTCACTGACTCTAGCTAACTAGGAGAGTTCAAACCTCCGAAGAGATACTTTTACAGATACTAAAATATCAAGAAAGCGAAAGGATCACAGGCACGAAAAAATCGAATTATGGACATTTTTAGTGCCTATTTAAGAATTCAATTTGGAATGGTCTTGGAAAAAGATTTACTTAAAATTAAAGTTTTAGAAAAGAATCGAGAGCTCTCAAGTAGAGAAAAAAACTAGAAATCAAACTTTAATTAACTTTGTTCAGTACAAAAAATGCAAATATAAATCGTAATTGTGTTGCTTGCCTCAAACGACAATCAAGGTACTTCTTAATGTAAAAAAAAAATTTGTGGGGAAATTAGGTAGGTTCAAAACATCATATGTATATTTATTAAGAAAATTAAAAAATTTGTATGGTTAAAACTTTATGATTAAAATAAAACTACTATTTCCTATTAACACATTTTTACCGGAAATTATATTTAAAATTTTTAATTCTTATTATAAAATCGAAAGATTAAAACAGTAGCGAACCTTTTTCTTGCCGTCATATATAACGACCTCAGATTTTCCAAATGAATTGCGTGAAAATTCTTCGCTCAAGCCACAGTATGTGCCCTCTTAAGAGGAAAATTCTGAGAATTTAGGACACCGTGACCAAGCTGAAATTTGAAATTCAAGTCGCCGAGATTACGGTGGGATATATTTCTGGGTTGACGCTCGCGACGGAAAATCACCCCGAATTAGAAGTCGACCTTACAGCGCGCTGAGCAGAAACGTTTACTTGGTGTTCACGGTCGACTTTTTCGCCTGCACTTAACGTGGGATTTAAGCTTTTTAAAAATTTATACGGAATGCTGAAATTTAAGAAAAAATTTCAACCTATTTTCTACGTGCGAATATTTTTAATTGCGATATTTAATTGATATTTTTTAGTAGAAGTAATTTTATTAAATACAATTAAGAGTACCTGCTCCAGAAAATTAAACATTTTATTTAAACAGGTATTCCTTTAATAAGATATAAAAATAGAGGTTGTTTTAAGAGGGTCTTGTATATAACATAAAAATCGAAAAAATCACATAAAACCAAAATTATATGTGGGTAGTACAAATAATTGAAAATTTCGATAAAAGGAAAAATTTTCTGATGGATTGTGGGTTAAAGAAACAAGATAATCATCTATGAAAATCGAGGTTTTAAAAAAACTATTAACTTGCATAAAGATAATGGACAAATTACTACTGTATTTTATTAATTTGAACATCAGTTGAATGTACTGATACTCAGAAGAATCCGCTAAAAAAGTAAATGTATATAAATTTTATATCTTCATGCAGAACTTTTGTAAAATTTCGCCCTTTAAGAGATCCTGGCAACATGCTTTGGTATATGGAGTCGCATTTTGTATTTCTAATAAAATTATTCAAGCCGTAAACTTATTGCCATTCCATTCTGAATTGTAAACTCCATCTAATAGAAGTTACTCCATCTATCTAACCCACGTTTCAAATAGCTTTGAACTTGAAATAAAAGCGGCAGCCCTTGAAGGCACTCTATGCGGGCGCAATGAATTTTCACGCGCACTCTTGTTTTTTCAGCAAATAATTGGGCGTTGTATTTGCGCGTCAAAGGTTCGTGCGCGCGAGCCCTCTCAATTTTCGCGCGGACGCTGTCGTCGCACGCGCTTCTCTCGTCACCCGCGGTGCGCGTGCATAAATTTCGTTTGAAGCGACGGCTAATTCAAATGCAAATGACACCCGTTATTTCGGGCGCGCACTTTACTCCTTCGAGTCGATTACGTAAACAACTCCCTCTCTCTCTCTCTCTCTCTCTTTCTCTACCACTGTTTTGTGCGTATGTATGTAAACCAATCTCCTCTAAGTTTGGCTTGCTTTGACGGAAGTTTGGAAAATGTACGAGTATGGAAGTTAATGAATACTTTGGACTTATTAAAACCTAATAATGGCAGTGATTTTTTTATTTCTGGGAGAAATTAGGGAGCATCGTAAAATTTGGAGGTTTATGATTTCAATTAATTTAGTTAATTTTCGATAAAAGCAATTTTTTTTCATCTTAACTTATATTACTATTAAATTTGTTCATTAACTTTACCCGTATTATATTAAACAGCTGAAATCGTAAATATTCCAATGATTATCCATTAGCCTATTTAAGAATTTGGAACGTAGTAATTTGCAAAAATACGCGTTAAAAATTTAAATGTAGGTGAATGTAGCATTTCCTTTAACAAAACGCCACTTGAAAATTAAATTCGTAAAGTTTTACAATTACTTTTTCTATCTTCAATTAAATTTTACTCTAATGACATCCAGTAAATTGCAGCGAAAGCAGAGAAAAGAGAAAAGAATTGGATAAGTTTAGCCTTCACTTAATAGATAGAGCACCTGAGGGATTTAAGCATTTCGTGCAATAACTCGGTGGAAAAAGTCGGAACTCTGTTTTCCTAATGTCATTTAAAAGCTCATGTTTAGAGCCTTTAAAGAATAAAAAAAGAATTATTCTAGGAATCCTTTTACATGTTATTACTCTATTGAAGTTGCTTTATGAGCCATGAATATCATCCATATAGCGCTTTACACATTTTGAAAAACGATTCTAATTTTAAACCGATAAAAATTATTACAAGTCTAATTTTATTTCGTAGAATGTTTTATAAACTTTAAAGTTTTAAATGCATTTTTTGTCATTCGTTAATAATTAACGCGACCACAGATATTCAAATTTTCAAAAAAAGTTTTTACGTGTTATTCTATATATTTTACGGTGCTTAATAGCGACGGTGACTAATTAACTTTTCCCAGTCTGGTTTACATGTTGAAAATACCATATATCGACAAACGTTCGATTCGCGAAAAAAGCTGATTGCAGTAATTTCTCGCACTCGCCGTGAAATGGTCTACATTATACAATCCGCAAGTGCACAGTGTCCAGGTGGTATCTTTCAGTATTTAAGAGTAAATTTACTTTAAGTATTAAACTGAAATTACATTTAGACTAAAAAATTAACTGGAGCGCACTATCTGGACACCATGTATGCCCATAGAGGGACCAGCGCTATTTAGGTATTATTCGAGGCTTTCGAGGAAGTGAGCCGCTCGCCGAAAACATTTCACGGGTGGAGGTTTCTGTCTGAGCTCATTTTACAAAAAAATTATATGCGCTGAAACATACTTTATTGAAATGTTACTAATTATTATATGTAATTTGTTAATAAATTAAATGCTACCATGAGTTCAAATAAGTATTAGTTTGCCATTATTATTATCTGGCGATTATTGTACAAGAATAAATGTAACGTAAATGAAAAATTAATATTACGTTTTCTGTCTCGCTTTTAAAAACTGTCAATAAATTTCGTGTTACACACGGCGAAATTGCATCCGATCAGACGAAAGCACTAAAAATAAGCCTTTTTCCTCCAGTTGTCGTAAAATCAAGTCGCGTCGAAAAAAAGGTTAACCGGTGGCAACGAAAAAAAAAAAAAAAAAAAACACCTCATTAACATGCCTTTTTCCGCGGCCCACGGCGCGTGCAACGACCTCGAAAGCGAGCCACCTTTCCGCGACGAAAGCAGCCGATATCTGCATAAGCCGAGCGCGCGGCGCGCTCTCATGTAAATTCCAGGCGGCGCGGGTTGACCCGCGGCGTTTCGACTCGACACCGGCGATAATCGAATTCGGCGGCTGCGGGCCGCCCGCCCGCGCGCCGCGCTCGACGGACTGAGGGGGAGAAATCGACGAGCCTCGAATTGAGCTCGCCGATTCGGAAGTTTCGCCCGTTGTATGCAGCGACTTTACGTATATGTGTGTATACTATAGGCATTCGAGGAGAAGTTCAGCTCGTCTTGCTTCCCAGCCTTTTGTATGTGCGTACACGTTTGGTCACCGAGTTAAGTGACTGAATTGAGGCCTGTGGAGGAGGCAGTGATTTGGAGAAAGGCACAGAGTGAAATAGCCGCAATCAGAATCAAAGCGCTTTATTCTTACACTAACTTTACTTAAACAACTTATAATTAAGGAGGTTCGATACCAAATCACAAAATAAAAGAATGTTATTTTTTTTCTTTAAAAGTGTTGCTTATTATACTACCCTTTAACAGCTGTACAAATTTCAGGTAGCGTTATAAAAATGTTATTTGTTAAATAACGAATTTCAAAGTTTGATGCTTTAACTAGGCGATAATGGCAAAGCGTAAAAATTTTACGTTTATGTCAATTTTTCTTGTAGTTCTGAATATAAGATTTGAACAAAAAACAGATCAAATGAAAGGAAATTTAATTCTCTCTCGATTAGTACATTAAAAATTATACCTTTCTTAACTCGTTTAGAAGATATTAATGTAAACGCAAAAGAACGTTTATGTGCATTGAGCGCTACAGGACTCACAATAGACCGAAACCAGCCGGTACGCGCGGCAATAAAACACTAATTTAATTTATTTTAATTCAGTTGTAAAAAGCCGTGGGTCAATATACTTTTGGGTTAGTAGATCACGAATTTTCGTGTATCATACTCCCCATCAAACTAAGAAGTAACATTTTCCCCCCGCACCGCATACGTCCCGCGGTCGGTATCGAAACTCCTTAATCAGTCTTACGCTATTAACTACTTTAATTCAGTTAAATACTATAAAAGCTTTTTGCTCTCGAGAGCGCCCGAACTATTGATCGCGAAGACTTCAGCCAAGTATGAACGTCGGCTGGCGATTGCTAACGATTGCTGCTGAGTGCTGCTTTCCGCCTCAGCCGAAGCGGTTTTATACGCGTGTCGTTTTTCGCCTTCGGTTCCGCTTTTCAGTAGATGGCTCTCGGCTGCAGAATCTGCTTACGCCTCGAGTGGGAGATTGTAGGTACTGGCTGTACCGTCTCACATGGCATGGACCTACCCGGCGCTGTTTCTTGTTTTGTTTCCTTCCTTCACTGGCGGCAGTCTGCTAGAAAAAGTAATACTTATCGGGTTTCAAGCGAATATAACGAGGAGGTTGGCTCGGACGTCAGGTATGGGTCCACTTTTATGAGTCCGCGTTAAGTTCTTTAGGAAGTATGCATTGGTATTTCCAACTTATTACAGAAGGGGTATTATTCTGGGAGTTACGGCTGGGGTCAATGGAGATTTGCTAAAAATAAATTCTTTGTCTCTTGGAATGAAATTCTTGAAGTTTATTTTGAGATTTTCGTTAATAGAATTAAAATACTATGCGATATTTAATGATTAAACAGAGTATATAAATTTAAAAGCATTTTCAAAATGTAAGATATTGATCATTTTTGTATGTAAACTTGCAGAAATTAAATTGCTGCAAGTTCTGCCTATAGGCATTCGAGGAGAAGTCCAGAGGGTCTTGCTTCCCAGCCTTTTCTATGTGCGTATACGGCACTGACCTCCCCGCCGCTGTTTCTTGTTTTGTTTCCTTCTTTCACTGGCGGTAGTCTGCACGAAAAAGTAATACTTATCGGGTTTCAAGCGAATATAACGAGGAGGTTGGCTCGGACGTCACGTACGGGTCCACTTTTATGAATCCGCGTTAAGTTCTTTAGGAGGTTCGGCAAGTTATTTTGCCTTGCATTGATGTTTCCAACTTACTACACAGAAGGGGTATTATTCTCGGAGTTACTGCTGGGGTCAATGGAGATTTGTTAAAAATAATTTCTTTGTCTCTAGGAATGAAATTCTTGAAGTTTATTTTGAGATTTTTGTTAATAGAATTTAAATTCTATGCGACACTTAATGATTAAACAGATTATATAAATTTAAAAGCATTTTCAAAATGTAAGATATTGATCATTTTTGTTTGGAAACTTGCAGCAATTGTTATTTATAAGGGCGAGAAAATTTATGAGCTACAAAAATTGTATACTCAATTATTCATAAGAGAATATTTTATTATACTTATGATTTAAATAAGATTTTAGTTTTCAATTTTCAGACTCTAATTATATTAATTCAATTTCCATCTCTCTTGCAAAAACAGACTTATGCAGTACTTTTACTCCAAAAGATTGATCAAATATTCGAGTACAGATTTTTTTTAATTTAAAGAAAACTGTGAAAATAAATTCTAAAAATTTCGATTGCAATAAAAAAATAATTGAAACAATTAAATCATCTCCCCGATATTCTACGACATTCTCACGCTGTTGCGTATTTATCTCGCATAAAAGCGAATGTTTCTTGAAATGCTAATTTAACCGGGGGTGTTTTCGTTTCGATTCATAAATTTCACTGCTCCAGTCCCCTATCGCAAGTATCTCCTCCACTTGTTGGAGCACGAACTGCTTTAGCTGCAGTCCTCACCAGCGAAGGTATTAAAATTTATTGCCTTTCGCATCCTGCTTGAGTCGCGATAAATTCTATTTGATTTTCAAAACCTTCGACTCCGCTAACGTTTTGTAGGAAGGTACTGGTTGTTTGTCTTTTCGCTCGCGGCAAGTGGCCGCGTGATAAACGCACGCAATTTAAGATTACCTATGACTGCCCTGGTGGAAATGAAAACGACTTTTTAGCCGCAAGGAATCGTTGGCAAACAGAACACACGCACAAAGTTTAAATACTTCCTTATGTAATGATCGAGGAAAACGTTTTCGAGCTTAATTTGATTAGAATTGCTGCGAAGAAACTGGTAATTTTGTTATCATTATTTAAGGAAGATTTTTAAGAGAATCGTATATTTTTAAAAATATTATACTTGTGATTTAATGAATACGAAATAAGAAATTTTTTTTCTTTGTAATACAACTACAATTTTTAATAATGCATTTGCGATAATATCTTGTTATAATGGATTCAATTATCTAGATAATTAATCTTTCATTGCTTATACGGAATGGAAAAGTACATTTTTCAAATAAAATTAGAACCTTTGATTCAACTACGTTATACGATTTTAGTATCCTGAAACTTTACAGATTTCATGAAAATGAATTCTACTCCTTTACACCCCGTAGGGGATGATTAGGGTAAAATCCAGAAATTAACTTTTACGCATTTGCTTAGGTAAACTTTATCAACGAAAATCAACTAACCACTCGTTTACACTGTTTTCGATGTTACAAATATAAACTTTCTAAAGAGTTCAGAAATTTGTATTGAACGTTTAATAAAAATTCGAATTATAATTCCCAAATCGTTAACATTAAAAATATTGTAAAAATTATATATTTCATATATTATATCACTACATATTATATGATTAAATTGAAATAAATTATTCTGAATTAATTAAAAGTAATTGACTTTTTAGAAAAATATTCAGTTTGTAAAATTTATTTTTCAGGGATCAAAGAAGATGGAACCTTCAAGGAATGTGTAAAGAAAGGTCTGGCAGAAATGATAGGAACAGCAATACTCGTGTTTTTGGGCTGCTTAGGATGCGTTGGCAGTCTGGGTAACTCCCCAGAGTTTCTTCAAATTTGTCTTGCTTTTGGATTCGCTGTTATGATTGCGATTACAGTTAGTATGGTTTTACACGTAGAACTTAATCATAAGTAGTCACTAGAATTATAATATTGCTATTTTATTTAAATTAATATGTTTTTACACGTTTCGATCTTATATCATACTTATATTGTATTATATATATATTCACCATTTTAAAGATTTGATTAAAGTTAATAATTAGAAATATAATTTATTTTATATACATACGTTGCGCTGGTAAATGCTGTAATAAATAATTTCATTAAAAATATTATGGTTTAACATTTCAGAGTATTTCTCACATTAGTGGTGCCCATATAAATCCTGCGGTCACAGTAGGAGCAGTCATTTGCGGACATAAATCCTTAATATCTGCTCTAGTTTATTTCATCGGTCAAATAATTGGTGGCATAATAGGATATGGCCTTCTAAAGGTATTTTATCAGATTATTATTTTATGTGTCTGCGTAATTATCATTATTAGTATAAATAATTAAAACATTAAAAGATTTATTGAAACTAAAGAAATCTTTTTTTTATAAACTCTGGTAGAAACTTTCAGTAAAATCTGACCAAGTGACAGATTTTGATAAATTGGCAAATTTTTCCAACCGATTCTGCCCAATAACTAATATGGACCAGCAATTTTTCCAAATTCTACTGTTACATAAATTGTCATTAAAAATTGAATTAAATAATATAATAGACCAGTCAAACTTAATACAATCAATTAAATTAGGTTTGGTTGCAAAAAATATGTAGGACAGAAAACATGAATAATGAATACGAAACATTCGTATTCGCGATGCGCGTGTACCTGAATTAACCTAGTCTTATTTTAAAATTCAGCCAACGGTGTCGCTTATTCTCCGAGATTCCACAAATTCTGCTCATCGTCTGCTCAATAACGGTAGAAACTAGGCAATAACTTGGCCAATCTATCTCGGCAATCGCTAATATATTGACCAGAAAATCTGTTGATTTTTCTACCAGGGAGATAGTAAAATTACACGCTACTTTAGCAAAAATTGACTAAGCTCTTGTAAAACTATGGTAATCTTTAGATAATAATAATTATGCATTTCTCTAAAAAAGTAGAGAATGTTCACTACACCATTATTTTAAAAGAAGTTTATCGCTGTTATGATATGACGGATAGTTTAGCTATTCAAAAAATTATCAAATTTTCTTATATTTACAAAAAATACTTTTTTTCATTGATATTTCATTGATAGGCTACAGATTTTTAAAACTGATTCTACTTTTATTCTTTCTATATTACACATCTTTTTTTACTTTCCAGGTAATAACGCCACTGAATTTTCTTCACAATGGCGACCCAGAAAATGCAGCCAAATTCTGTGTAACTCTTTTGCATCCACGAGTCTCTGTCATGCAAGGCTTCTCTTGTGAGGTTATTGCTACTGCAGTACTCGTGTTCATGTATTGCGCTGTAGCAGACAAAAGAAACTCAAACAATACCGACTCTACACCTCTCAAGTTTGGCTTCCTTGTAGCCGTCTTGTGTTTTGGATTTGTGCCCTTCACTGGTGCAAGCATGAATCCTGCCAGGTCCTTTGCCCCGGCTCTGTTCAATAACCAGTGGTCTCACCATTGGATTTTCTGGTTGGGACCGATTTCTGGTGCTTTGGTAAGCTCAATACTGTACAGGGTGGTATTTGGACTTAGCGACGAGGATTACGGAGCAGGAGTATAAACGATTATTTATACGCAAGGTGAGATAATTTTAAGGTCGATTAAATACTATATTGTGCAACTAGTGCGTAAAACACTAGTAGGTTACGCACTATGGGAAACACAAAGTGTTTAAAAAGCATTTTGGAACAGCCTATAAAAAGTTCGATTTCTCGCGCTGAAACGTTGTATTTCCGCAGTCATACCGGAGTATGCGGGAGTATACGTAAAAGACTTTGCTTTTCCCATTTCATTCTCTTCCTCTTTTTTCATATACCTCTTTTTTTTATTATGTTTTTGTGATTTTTTCACGAAATTTTAAACACAATTGTAATGTGTTCAATAAAACTTTCAAAATACTGCAGTAAAACCAGCTTTTTCAACTTTTAAATGTTTTAATTTGTGTAATATTTCCATTATATTAGTTTTTGCGCAACTTTTAAATTGAATAAAGTTGGCTTGGTAGTTAGGTAAATATAAATTTCACATTACTTTTGTTGTAGATAAAAGAGCGTGGAACAGCTGTTCTCGAATTCGTATTTAAAAAACAAGCTGAAGTGAACATCGGAAAATTTCGTCCGACGTCTATAAAATGCGTAGAATTTATTTTGAAACCAAAGTCTTAATCGAAGAACCCAGCAGAATCTGAATAAGTTCAGCACAGTTCCAAACAAATCAATTTATACAGACGCAAGATGAAAAATTAAAGAAGACGAAGCTAAAAAAAGAGTAAGTGTTCCGAAAATATCTAATCGGAAATTGAGTAAAAGAAAAGCTATTTTTATTTAATTTGTAGTTGAACGTTATAATCGATAAAGAGGTTTGGTTTTATCGAAAATATTCAGATTTTTCTACGATATTTTCTTATAATTAGAAATGTTATAAACCTGTGATTGTTATGCGAAAAATTAAGTGTAATTGTAATTAAAAAAAAAACTTTAAAATATAGAAGAACGATGGTATAAATTATAATAAACTATTGAAATGCAAGTACTAAATTCAAGCACGCGTGCTTTCTAATCACAGGCACAGAAGAAATAAAAACCCATAGGCAAACTACTATAGCCGTATGTATTTTGATTTGCTAATATGACTTACGAACGAATTTGAAGATAGGTTCATTTTCAAAGTCAACAAACGCTTTTTAGCGATGAAGATATCTCAAGTGATGGACCAAAACTAAGGTCATATGCTAAGGGCATAGTTTATGGGTCAGATTACTTTCTATTTTTTGTGTACCTGTATTTTTAGGAAAATCTTGGCTTGGTACAGGTTATATCAATTATTTCTTAATCAAGTAAGTTTTTTTTTGGTTTTAGTAAATTTTTTTAGTTTAGCAAAATTAAAATTTATGTGTCAAATTGTTTAAATTGAAAAAAAATACTTGTTAGAATTTGTTTACAAAATTACTTCAATAATACAGAGTGCAATAACCATGAATAATTTCGTTTATATATGTTAGTAAGTTTATAAGGAAAATAATTATTTTAGAGTGAAATCTATGGATATCAATGAAAATTTTGGTGCATTTATAATATATGCATTTATAAAGCTGGCTATAATCATTTTATTGTTATAGGATATACATAATTTATTAAAGCATTAATAATTTAAAGTTGAAATATTCGTTTAAATTTGTAATAGTATGACATTTATCTGTTTCTGATTCAAATAAGAATAAAGCGATGCCAATAATTTGTTTAAAAGAAAGAAGATTTATTTAATTTTAACGAGACTGGTGAAACTATTAGATGCATTATAAAGTTTGGTAGTCTTATTAATTAGAATTATAATTATTACTTTTAAGTATATAAAATTGTTTGAACCTTAAAAAATTAAACTGCGTTTAAATTTGCCTTAAAACCTGTAAATATTTACGTGCAAATTTATATTGGCAAATATTTAAATGTTTGAAAGTACTTGCTGTTAAAACAGAATGTTAATGAATTATTAAAATTGTATAGTTTTGTTTAGATTTTAAGTAAAACATATTATACATACCATAAAATTTATTATATATTTTACTAATTCACACTTAATGTAACATCGCTCCCAGTGGAAACGTTTCACTTCTATGGGCACCTTTAATACTGCATTGCATAGAAAACATTAATCGCGTTTTTTCCAATTGAATTTTTGCTCGACAGCCCGTGCAGCCGTACGTCCAGTCGAAATCATACGCGTGCGATAATAACGCTGCTTGCGAAAGTGAAACCATCAGCTCGAGCAAAAAGAGAGATTGGGAGAGAAAACAATGGAGAACCGAAAAAAAAAGAAAAAAAATAATAATAAAACAATCGCGAAATCGTTCAGCGGAGCGCGCGTTTAAACGAGACGCGAGAAAAAAGAGTGAATTTTATTCGTACGCGGCTCCCGCACTCGTTTATACCTCTCCCACCTCGTTCGTTTGCCGGGTATCCTCATCCTCCTGCTTCTAAGTATAACGAATTTCGAAATAATGCAATTAGTCCGTTCGTCGCGTTTTCCGGAAATTAGCTCCGTCACGGCGAGCTGGCTGCGCAAAAGTTTTAATTGTACCGGCGCCGCAACGCTACGTGTCCACTGTATAATGGGCCCCCAAACTCACCCCCCCTCAGTTGTACAGTAAATATGGAACGTTTCGCATCAAATGTGTCGCGCACAATTCCGTAATTTTCAAATGAGTTATCCGGGATTTGTGTTGGAATTTTTATACTTGCGACGGATCGCCTTGTTACGATTTTTTGATTTTTCATATTTTCAGAATAATAAACTATTATAACTTTTTATACGTAATGATAAAGCTTTAAAGTAGATTTAATAATTATAACAATAATAATAATTTTTAATGTCGAAGGTTTTACGCTATAATGTTTTTAGTTTAACATATTCCGAAATCTAAATAATGGATGCATTTGTCATAAAAGTGGAACGTTCGTTAAAAATAAAATTCGGCCTAAGGGATTTCTAGATGTTTAAAGGCATTGTAAACGTTATAAGGAAATATATTTAATAATCTATTATATATGATGAATGCTTTAGAATAATTTTGCAATCATTTTTAACGAATATGTACAGTGTAATTGCATCATTTATCGCATGAAATGGTAAGCCATTAGAAAAGTCTTAATTTTTTGTGGTCGACGAAATCTATCTTTATTATTCAATTTTTTCTCTGTTTAACACATCGACGCACGAAGCAGTGTTTTGTGATAAATTTTCGCAATGATTTTCAGTATTTTAAACTATCTTTCTTAAATCATTATGTACCTATTTGTAAGAATTTAGATATAAAGTTTTACGTATGTATGTGAAAAATATAAGAATATTTTGTGAACTGCTTTACTAATTTATTTTTTCCTTGTTCACTATCGACAATTATTCAGTATAGTATTTATATAATAGCTGTTTTTCATTTTATTTGTAATGACAATAATTTTACGTGTATTATCATGACGCAAACTTTAAATTTCGAGAGTGTCTCAAATCTTGGTTCAAAGGTTCAGATCTTGCGCATTATTATTTCTGCAGCATTATATATTATTACTTGAAAAATTGTAAATTCTTTGTAAGCATACAAAGTTATTGTAGTATATTCTCCGTAAATAACTAAAGAGTAAAAATCAAACTTTATGGTTTAACTTTAAATGCTATAATAAAAATGCGTTTCAATAACCAATTTGTTCATTATTTTCTAAAAGAATAGAAGTTTATTAAAAGCATTTAATGAAATAAATTAAATATATTTATTATAATCATTAGTAAAAAATGTTATACTATAATTTAAGTATTAAAGTATATACTATATTAAACGCATAAAATGAAAGATATATGGAATGAAATTAAATCGAATGATTTACGTAAGACGTTAGATTTCAGATATTTGAAAAAGCAGATAATAGTTTAATGAAAATATGTTTATTTATTTTTATTCATTAACCTATTTATTGAAATAAATATTTATCCGAACGTAATAAGTACTTTGAAAATGAATATTTTACAAATGATATAAACTTTTATAAATTTTGAAAAAATTAAAGCAATCCAATCTTATCGAATGTAAAAAAAAACAGCCTCTATAGGCAATTAGACATTCTTTTTAAGATTTTTAATATTTTTTATATAAAAGATAAATAAGAATTCTAAATAATGTAATTGTTTCTAAACGACTTAACATTACCTTTTTAATGAAACATTATTATACACGTAAAAACCTATTCTTCCATTCTTAAAAAGAGTATATTCATGGCCTTCTCCAACAATACCTACCCGAGGAACCAAGCAAAAACTATCGATCGTGACTGCAGTTGAAGGGAAACCGAATTTAAGAAAATACCTCGCTAAGCATGCATAATTTATTGTCTTTTAATTCAATTACAAAAAATTTCCTCTTTTCGTTCCTTCCATAATGAACCACACTTCGTTCTTTTTTAAAAATCAACGAATTCATTTTCTTGCTTTACGTAATTTGGTTTATATAACACTCCCCAAACTTCTTATATGCATTGCACTTGTTCTTTTGTTTATCAGTTTATCAGAAGAACATTATATAGATGCCTACGGAATTCTAACAATAAATTTAACGCCGTAATAGCTTTCTAAGGCACCGGTATAATCTTGAACAGTTTTTCCTTCCATCGCATCCAGAATGACTACTGTTTGGACTCAGCTTTCTTATTCAGAGACTCTTAGTACAAGAAAAACTACAAGATTTTGTTTATCACTAATGGAATTAACAGGTAACATCTTTTGCAACATCTTTTGTCACCATCCATTAAATTATTTGAAATAGATTAGATGTACACGGAGCAGTTATCACTCGTGGAGCCGAGTTTACAAACACGTCTTACCTCTACGGTGATTCGTAATGGAATCACATGCTGTAATATTATTATATTCAAAAAAGAGAAGAAAAAAGATTTTTGTACCTTCCACTTTAATAAATCAGAAAAACATGAAACATTTTGTAAATTAATGTCCGTATTAGTGTGCTCTTAGCAGACTGCATGTCAGTATTTGTGCCACTTTTTAACTAAGGATTATTAAAAAACTAATGCTCTACTACGAGTCGAAATTCGGCAACAAAACATATATTTACCATTCGTTATAACAATATTTAAAATCATTTTTTAGATAAAAAATTTTTCCTTATATTAAAAATCTGAAGAAAGACACAAAAATATGGACAGGCACACAAATAGGAATAAGTACCTGCCTCTATGTTTTTTGCTGATGGCTGAAAAAAAAAATTGTTAAAGTTACGTTAGTTGATACATTATTTTGATACCCACAGCCACATACGAACACACTTTTTTTTTAAACTGGACTGGTGGTGGGATAATTTTGACACTGGATTAGCAGCTTATAAATTACAAAGATATCTTGATCAGCGGTGCAGACCAATTGTTGTACGCTTGCTTAATATCAATAAAATATTATTGTATTTATTATTTTTATTTTAATTATACTGATTAGAAAAGCAATACAAAGATTTAAAATGTACATGGAGAACAATCAAAAAAACTTTTAGACACTTATTAAAGCAAGACTTCATTTTACTGTATTTACTTTAAATTAATTAATATAAAAATATTGTTGATTAAAAATAAACCAATTTCACATTCCTAACATCTCCGCAGTTAATTATAATAGTTTTAAATATATTAAAGAATTATCCTCAGTGCATATTACATATGCTATATTTTACGAGGATTCAAAAAGAATATATAATGAGGATATCTTTTTTTCAATGACACTTAGTAATGTTGTATATTCCAAACTGATGGCATTGTTTTAAATCTTAAAAATGTCAAGACTGCAATTACCATCTTCTGGTCAGTTGAGTACGGAGACTAAAGAAGAGACCACAAAGGATTGCTGTTAACTCTGGTTTATAGATGCTGTATACGTGATAAGTGGCTTATTCTTTACTGATTCCTCACTATTGTTACAGTCGTTTCAAATGCCTTCAGGCCATTCAACTTTTTCCAGTGGAACATGTATTTTCATTCAGCAATATCTTATCAAGTAGATGGTTGCTTAGCACCACGTATTTATACAAGGAAACTTTATCGGGCGCTTCTGAACTAGGATGCAATGTGTAACTCTCTCCAGTACATTATGATGAAATGCGGTTAGAAGATCTATCGCGGAAGTCACGTTTGACAAGATAAAGAACTACCATCGCAATAGCACATTTTTTATCAAACTACACGAAGCATCAAAAAACAGTAATAATTGGAATTAGTTGTAAATCAATAATTGCGCTTTAAAACAATTTTCCTGAACATTCAAAAATCGTATCGAGGCACTTCATGAACATTTAGCAAAAAAAAATTAACTTATTAATGAGAAATAATGATTAAACGTCCCTTTTAAAAATCACTTGCGCGCCTAATTTTAGACCCACGCCATACTATATTTATCCCTTTCCCCGCTGCTTTTGGCGCCGCGCGGTCATACACGTGGAGCGGCGCGGCGCGCTTCGGGATCGCGCGCGCAGCGTCGCTACCCACGTGCTTGCTACTTTCCTCCTCTCCCTCTTCCCAGATGAAAACAGCGAATACGTGAAACGATACGCTCTCCGTTCGGAGACTAAACTTAACCGCGAAGTGACTGGCTCCGGTAGTTTCGAAGGCGCGCGCCAAGCAGCCGGTCGTTCTCCATATTCCGCTCGTCATTCGTTTTCTGGCATATATGTGACACGACCCCAGTAGTCTCTCCCTTTCTCTCTTTTGAACGCGCGCGTGTCGCATTGGCCCTGACTTTGGCTCTCGGTGCATCGATCGGGAGACGAAGCTACCGACTGGCTATTGAGTGTTTAAGCGCACGCGCACCAACCCCTATTTGGACCTGACCTACCCGGAGAGTGCAGGCAACCCCTGACGGTCTAGGCGCAAGCATGTCGACCACCAATATTCCTTCGAGTGAGTTTTTTTTTGGCTTACTGTGTGCTTTTCCTTTCTTTCGAGTAGAATGCTTCTCGTCGTCTTGAGTGTGGTTGGACATATGGATTTTTTAATTTCTAGTTCAAGGCACTTTTCTGGGACAGTTATATGGTTATTTATGAGATTGCACAAGTGTGCATAAGAAGTTACGCGAAAAATATTTGTTTTACGTAAAAGCTGTATTAAACGCTTATAATACTAACGTACATTAATTTTTTTTTACTCATTTTAATAGAACTTTTCGATTTCGCACTGTTGGTCGCTTCTTTCTATATATATTTATTAAAATAAACATAAAACTATTACTTAAGCTGAAAAATTTGTTTATTGATTAATTTTGTTTTGGAAGTTCTTCTGCACAAAAAAATAAAATTTATCATGAAGAGTTTTGAGATATTTGTAGTTTAAAAAATAAGCATATAAACTTTTGAATTTAAAATAGAAAAAATTAACTTAAAATATTATTTTTCATTATTCAAGTTGCTTTTTATAACCTACAGTATTTATAACAATTTTTCTAAGTTAAATTCTAAAAAAAAACATCATAATTTATTTGAGGGAATTTTCAACAAAATTTTAAAATGCATCCAAAACTATTTCTTCCCAACATTTTTTCATGTTCTTTGAAATCAATTATATCATTTTAATGCACTTCTTGCAAACTATAAAAGTTTCAAAATATATATTGTAATAATTCAATTATGAATAGTAAAAACGGTATTTACTATTGTACAGAAATACAATTAATGACATGACTTGAAATATTTCTATTGTAGTTGTTTTTTTCAAGTTACGTTGCATATTTTTTCATGACATAACATTTTAAATCAAATTATGCTGAAGAATATTTAAAATTTTAAAAAATTTTTTAAATTTGTTTAAGGATAGATTACAGCACATTTTATTGATTAAAACGAATATTCATCATATAACTAAGTCATTAATTTCTATGTCCACAAACATTAAGAATGATTAATTGTAATGACGAAGTTTGGATTAGTTATTACACGCATTTTATGTGGAAAAATCGTAATTCATTATATAATTTCCCAAATGCCTTGTAGATAATAGTTTTTACTTTGTATTCGAATGAAAAATGAATACCGAAAACATAAGAGTTCATGCGTCACTTATTGATGAATGTTGAAAATATAGCTAAACATGATAAAATATGCAGACTCTGTTTATCGTCTTAGTTTGCATCACATATTTTGCAATATTTGAATTTTATAATCTTTAATGATAAACTTAGCAGTTTAACGCCATCATGAAGGCTGTTTGAAGACAAAACATATTTATCCATCATAGAAGACTGCATGCGTAAATATTTTTAAAACATGACGTATCTACCTAAAATCAAAGATTAAAACTAATTTTATTTATTTACAAACAAAATATGGTAGTTTATGCAACAACCATTTATTCTCGTAAGATAAAACGCCTCTTTTTAAATCTTATTTAAACGTCATTCATTTTGTGCTCCCAATGTCGATGCCTCAGCAACGAGATAAAATGTCTTAAAATACTTTCTCGCATACAAAAAAAGCAAATAATTGTTTACGTTTTTAATTACCGTTTTTTACTTTCACTTAATCAATTTGTTTATTTTCAACCTTGATTTTTTTATTCACATCTTAGTAGTTAAGCAGACACATATCTAATATAAATAACTGATTAAATAATTAAAAGAATAAATAAATAGACACTCCATAAATAAATTACCATCCCTAGAAGTTAAACACTAATTAATATCGCGCTGAAACTAAGTTTGGCGAAAATAATCTAAATGCTCATGTAAAATTTTTATTAAATGACTTTCAAATTTTACTTTTTACTGGTGACTTTACGATAGAAATTGAAAAGGAAATATCTTCCTTCAATAACGATTTTTTCTTTATCATTCGACTGAAAAAAATATGGACGTCTTCATTATTTTGATAAAAACCTGATAAGAGTTTCTTTTTTTGATCGTTAAAACTTTTTAACCATGATTTCTGGTAGACATAATCAAGTAGAACACATGAGAAGGAGAAAAATACGTGCTCCAATCGCATTCAAGATAAAATGAAGCCTTTATTCAAATGATTAAATGTGGTTCAATATTTGAAATATATTAATTTGCTTTAGATTACGATTTACAGCACGTGACGCATAAATTTTGATAATGAGTTGTATAAAAAAATCTGCTTAACGCAACTTAAATTAATATTTGGTTCTCATAAATAAAGATTAAACATGACAAAATATGCTTTAGTCAATTCTAGTAACCATCAGGGAGTTTTTAATAAACTTTAAAACACAAGATTAACGAACGCCTAAAACATCCTAAATTGTAATACCACTAAAAAATAGTTATACATGTTTAGTTAAAATTTTTAAATATGTAAACATGCTACGCAAAAGTAAATATTACATTGTTTACAAAAAAAGTTTTATCAAAAAATAATAATTTTTCAACATAAGTATTCTAATGTTCATCTCCATTTGTATGCAATAAGAATTATTCGAAGGTTCCTATTGATTTGTATAAATTGCACTTTCTATATCCACACATTGTTATATAAACTGCTGAAACGAGGTTTCTTTTACTTCATTGCGACAAAATTAATTTTGTGGCGCGCAAACTGTTTAATGCTTTATTTTTAAGCAGATACGTTAATTATGTCGCTTTGTCAATTTCAACTTTAATGAAATAATTCTTAATTGGTACGATTAATAATCCCCGAGGAATTCTCTGAGTAATCAACGAAATTTCGAGCAAGCGAGAGAAAGTGACTTGATAGTGATAACGCAAAATATAAACTACGAACAATTTAATTAGCTGATACTCTTTAAATATATCTCTTATGAATCTGACGAAAAATAAGTTATTTTTCTCATACACACTACATACAGTAGTAAATCTCAAGGTTAATTTAAACTCCATTCCGGTCTCGATAGATGCGCATAGCCTCAATTATACGTTCAGAGAAATCATGTGGCCAAGGATAAGGATTTCGCAGGTGGAAGCCGAAGGCCACGAACTCTTTATAATCGTTGATGTACTATAATAAATACGTACGAAATGTGCTTTCATTGATTTACGAATGGAAACTTCATAAAAAATGATAAATAAGTTGAAATTTATAATTTTAACGCGAACTTCATAAAATATGAGGGTAAAATTTAATGAACTTTAAAAAGGTAAAATTATAAAGAGCTCTTTCATAATATCAAGTGTGAATAAAGAGGTCAATGCTTGTTTAATTTGCTCTCTACAATTTTCCTTAAACTTATTTTTTCTTACGAGAGGTACAAAAGTTTACACAAAACGGTACACCTCTTGATATCTTCGATAAGTTTAATGCGAACAAATATGGAGCAAATACTTGTATAAAGACACAAAGTTACACGTGGGAACCACGCAATCATGCAAGTAACCGTAAATTTGATTACGTTTTTTCTTTTTTTTTTTTTTTGTTAAAAGACCTTAAGTTTTTATCAAGCTGCAATTTATCCAATTTCTTACGTAATCTTGTACATTATGTTTTATCACAATTTTTTTACTTAAGATCAAAAACTGTTAAGTTCTGTTAATAATACATAAATGTCAATGATAATTAAATTAAGATGTATGAACAATTAGCTTATATAGTAGTGTAGAAGTTTCTTAGTTCTGAGTTTCCGAATAGAAAATTTAAAATAGTCATTTAATAGTCATTCCTTGGAAACACGTAAATGTACTTTAAAAATTCTTTTGCACTTTTTCGAGTCGCTAGAATGTCTGTATGTTAATAATACATTTCTACATTGAAATGAATCATAATTAACATTTTAATTTCGAGTAAAAAAAAATTCTAGTTGCATAAAATGTCTATAAAAAGCAAAAGTTCTGTTATCAGCTGCTTTTATAAAAGAAACAACATATTTTTACTTTGAATCAATTATCATAAATTATTTATAAAAGTGCAGAAAAACTTCATGAATTTGTTTATACATTTCTATTTTGTCATTAATATTTAAAGTTCATTGTAATAAAGATCGAAGTTTCGATAGAAGAAACTGGAAAATCTGACGAAACGCGTTTATATAGAAGCTGCAAACTAATGAGCGCGCAATCTCCATAAATAAAATAATGAAGTTCGCGCGCACGGCGGCGCGCGCTAAAGCGAATTAAAATGATTGACCGTGCACAGATCTATGCCGACTGGATCTTGAATGCGCGTGGCTCCGGAAGTTAGGCGGCGGCTCGAGCTCACACATCTACGGCACATTACGGAAATTTCAGCTCGTGTTTGGGGATTTTCTCCTCTACCGACTGCGTCTCTGTTTCTCTCTCTCTCTCTCTCTCTCTCCTCTTCTCCCTCCTCTCTCCCTTCCCTTTCTCTGACTGTATAATATAATTGCATTCACGTTGAACGCCGCCGAGGCCTTTACCTCTGACCCCTTTGATTATGCATTCCATGGGTTCCACCGTTCCGCTTAGCTTTGTTCCCACCTCCGTCACGAAATACGTCGCTCCTTTTCGTCTCACTCGCTTTCTAATAACGAATGCAGCAGAGAGAGAGAGAGAGAGAGAGAGAGAGAGAGGTTTTGCTCCATTTAAAAAAAATCCTTCATTTCGAAAACATAAGCGCGCGTTCGTGCGGCGTTTACCATTTAATGTATTTTTGCGCGCGAACTCAAGGATATAAAGCTTCGAATACGAAGTGTAGCTCTGAATACGTAATTGGACGAGTTGGAATAATGATATTCACGTGGTGCGCTAGCTTTTTGAGTGCTTCATTTCGACGCCTATTGTGCCTTATTCGGCGTGACAAATGTGTTTCTCTTTAGGAAGCGGAGAAAATTGCATAATGATACGAGAGAGAAAGAAATGTGCACGCAGATGTGCGGTTATTCAATTAATTGTCTTATTGTGCGTATAAATGCAATTATTTCACTCGTGTTGCTGCTCATTTCAAGGTGGCGCGCTTTGAACACTTATTGAATGGAGTTTTTTTTAGATTTCGTTTCTTTATTTTCACATCGTCGTATTTCTTGCCCGAAATCTAAGAAGTATTTGTAATCGCGTTTCATATTAATACTTACTCAAGTTATGACAAAGAATAATTTATTTATCCGAATATGATTATCGTGCATTCCTGAAAGTGAAAAAAAAGCTTTTCTTTTCACAAACTTATAATTCTCGAAATTTGTTCTCAAATCATGCAGCAGAAAGTGATCACACAACTTTTTATTATAGCTAGACAGAAAAATGTAGAGTCTTCTTATTGTATAATTACATGCTCCACAACTTCAACAAAGCCTCGTACTCACGTGCACGTGTATTTTATTATCGCTTTGATTCATTCACGTGTCTGTTAGCGTTAAAGTTCCTTCTCATTATTTTTCTCGCATCTGTTGGCGTTAAAGTTCCCTCTCATTACTTTTTAAAGGTATGCAAGGATGATACACAGTACGTACTTAATATGCTCTCGTAAAGATTTTATCAGCGGTACCATTAATTTATTCGCAGATACCGTTAATTAAACTACTCATGATTTTTTCGTTGTCTTATCGGTAAAAATTATTTTGCTTGAAGAAGGTAGTATCTTTAGAGACAGATAATTATTTTCTTAGAATAAAATAAATTGAAGAGGAATATTATTTTCTATTTTTGTTATTTTCCTATACGATTCTGACTTTCTTTCATTCGGCGTAGCGTTTACCAATAATTCTTATTTTACAATTGCAATGCACGCTGCGGTTGTATTGTAATTAGAGAGTTGAGGCTTGAAGATTGTGCGAATCAATATTAATTGGAAATCTGAAGTGATGAAAAAAAAACAAGTATTTTAAGGAAGTGATTTTGTGCTCGTGAATGGAATAATTTTTAGAAAATAAATATCTGTTTACATTTAGATTCTAGAAAATAATTCAACCGGCACCTGCAAATAACGATTTAGATTTTTATCATCAAAAAGCATAGCTGCATACATTAATGCATAAATTAAAAATTTTTTTTTTGTAAATCCACTTATATAACTTTAATTAAGTAATAAAGACTCAAGCTTCATTTAAATTTATTAAACAATCTTGTCATAAATAAATTGCTATACATAAATGCGTCTATGGTTTTGAAATTTACAAGTAATGAAATTTAACTTTGCTAGCAATAGCTAGAATAAAATGAAATAGTGGAAAAAAGGTAACGTCAGAAAGAAAAACATTGTTTGTCCGAAAGTGAGTTTACTTAGACAAAAAGTAATAAAAGTTCGTAGTTTCCGTGAGCTTGAAAGCGACCTTCTACCGGTGAAGCTTGTTGGGGAAGGAACTCAGGTCTGGAGATCATTGTTCATCCTTCGCTAATAGGCAGATTACTATGCACGCTGGTTATAATTGCTGTCTGTAATCTCGCTAGACCGAAATTAGTCGATTGCAAAGCACTAAGCCAATGCCGCGGACGGATTAAAGCATCATTCGGCAATATCGCAGTGCAGCGTTTAAATTGAAGCACGCCGCCGCGCAAACGGAAGTCTTGTTTCGTCGGGATGATTGCTAAGGAGAAGATGAAAATGACACTTGTTCTACGAAATGAAAAGGAAACGCCTGTATTGACAGTGAAGGTTAAGATTCCAGACGTAAAATGGTTGATTTGGTGGTTAGATCGTAGAACGTGAACAAACTCCATTGTCTTATTAAAGGAACGTATTATTATTTTATACTTAAAAAAGTAATCTATTCTTAGGTGAAAAGGACATTTATCAAGTCTATGAAAATTGTTAGAAATTGTTGTAATATAATAAGGCAGTAAAGTTTAAAGTATAAGAAAATTGCAGAGTATATTAAATTAATGATACCGCAGAATTGAAGCGACAGTTTTATAGACATATTTAGATATTTTCTGCGAAAGGGCTGCAATTTTGCACAATATTGCCTTTGCAGTTGAAATTTTAAAATGAAACAAAATAAATGTTATTTAAAATTTATGTATAACAATTTGATAATTGTTAAGAAACGAGTAAAGATTTACTTCAATAAAGTTCTCAATTTCTTTCTTATTGCGAAACAAGAAAAAAAAACGGCACACTAACCGAAACGGTAAATTCACCCTACTTTCCTACTTTAACTGTAAATGCAAAAGATAAAAGTTATCTTTTGGAAATTACTAATTGATTTCAATATTATTAGTCTAAAGACTTGCTGGTGCTTTTCATAATTCTACATTTTTTTTATTAAATATATTATATTTACACTTTTCATTTCATAAAATTTTTACTATTATTGAAAATTAAAGTTTTTAAAGTGTTATTAAAGTGTTAATAACACTAACGTATTTATTTATTCAAAATAAAAATTTTAAAATACAATATTTTTCTAATTTTTTTATAATTTTATTATCAATTATATTTGCTTATGTGTGTCTATTCTTGATTAAATCGTAACGATCAAAATAGTATCTTTAAAATTTATGTATCAAGTAAAAATAAAACTTTTGTATTTCTAAAAATAATAGTATTATTATAGTGACGATTAAAAATATAATACTATTCAATAAAAAAAGAAAGATTCTGAGAAACGTAATATTTCAAAGTATAATTCGAAATAAAAAAACTCAAACTAATGCCATAATTATTAATAATAGTTTTCTATAAAAAATACTTTTCTATGAACAAAACTGTAGTAAAAAACACAAGAATTTTTATAAAAATTGGCACCATTTACGCTGAATTTATATATTTAAATTATTTTTATCAAACCGTTCTTTTATTGTATCATACCGTAAGTATTCAATAAATTTCAATCAATTATTTTGATGTATGCAAAGAATGTCCACGGCTTATTTGAATAAAAATAAAATCACTTTCGCACCAAACTGTTTTAAATATATACGACAAATGACCTTATTTCATAATGTTCACCAAGTTAAGCTGATATGTTTCGAAAAAGTCTGTTTGTGAGGAAAACTGTGTAAGAATCAGAGTTCGATTTGAATGTCGATTTGTGTAAATTGCCATTGATTAGTTCGTAAACAATACCCCTAACTACTTGGTCATTGCATCTATAAACGACTATATCGTACGATAAAATAACAGTGATGCACATAAATTGAGGTTTTTTGCAAACGGAACACACCTTTCTAGTCAACCAGTCGTATTATTCTGCGAGCCCACTCATAAGTTGCACTTATCTCCGAGAAAATTCAATCAGATAGTTGTCTCTTTAACTGGTATTGTTACGTAGGTGTACAAAAATACTTTATCTAATTGTATGTTTAGCATTAAGAAATTAATTTGAATTTAAGATATACATTTGTTATTTGATACAATATTAAAGCCTACTATGTATCTAGTCATATCCGGAAACTTGCACTTACATGATGCGTGTAATTAACGTAGGTTTCAAAACGTTTTTAATCAATTAATTTTTTTATCTTTTTAATAAGGATAATACATTTCAATACATTTTATTGAGACATAATTTCTTTAAAAAATCGAACCATTTAAAATTGTTAACGGTTTAATTATATAATAACCATAATGATCTAATAATTATTATACAATTATTAGATCTATTAATCTTTTAATAGTTGATAAGTACGGACTATACGTGTAAAGGTAAACAGCTACAAAAATTTTATTCAAGGTTCTGGAATCCGGTCTGATCTATTATTATATGTATACAAATGTGAATCCATAAAGAGAATGTACGAAGGACAGAACTTGTAATTCCATATTACGGAATATTCAAGAATAGAAATTGATTTTTACATTGATTATATTATCAGAAAAACACTGTTTTTACATTATATTATATACAAATAAATTTTTAAAGATGTACTTTATAATTCGTTAAATTAAATAACAATAGCCTTTGGAACCACAGAGTAACTGCATGCCGTCGTTTGAACGAAATTCAGGTGAAACTAAAAAAGTTTCAGTATTTTACTGACAATATGTATGCGCAACATTGTTGAAGAAAAATGAGATAATTTGAATAAAAATAATTTAGTTAATTTGTTGTTTAATATAGCGAAAAATAGTTATTACTTTAAGTTACTTTAAACTTCGCGGGAGTTCCGAAACAAATTAAAATAAATTTATGAAAAGACTGACCACAGATTTTACCATAAAACTTCAAACTACATGTATAGATAGTTTATGAGCTAAACAAGGACGACGTACAAAAACAGATGTTTTCTTCTTAGATTTCATAAAAAAACTGTTTTTCTCATTTATTTTCGGAATTTTAAATATGGATTAACAATTTTATTTCGGTTGTTATAAGAATAATCTTGAAAATAAATTATTCAATTGTATGAAATTCTCTAGCGACAAGAAGTAAGTTGATTACTATAACATTGTTTAGTAATTGTTTCTGTTCCTATAATTCGTTCAATTAATTTTTATCTTTTCCTTCTTTGGTCCCACTGTATGATCCTGAAAAACTCTTTTTCAAAAACATTAAAACCTGGAATAAATTTATTTAAGATTTTGTAACTGTAATCTGTGCTTGGATAATTCAATGACGAATGAAACGATCAAGATTTTTATCTTTATAGGTGTTTAATCACGCGCCAAGAATACTTTTTTAATTTATTAATTGGTTTTAATATTCAAATATTTTGAAAAAATCAAATAAATTTTGTCTGTCTACTGGACTCGTCAGTAAGATCATGCCTTAGACGATAGAAAAACTTTGTCCACTTATTCAATATTTATTTGCGCCAGTTACTTATTTTGAACTCGACTCACGTTGTTGGTGTTGGACGCGACCCGCGCCGTCAACTTTTGTCGCCTGTATCTAATATAGCTCATGGACGACAAATGCGCCAGATCCTCTCCGGGCTACTCTCGCATGCGCTCCTTTACACCACCGCTGCACTTTCCTCTTTCCGAAATTTCCGGCCTTGTTTATGGATTATGTATTTTATTTTGTTAAGTTCAATTGTTGGAGTTTAATTTATACGCAAGAAATTTTATTTTTTATTTTAAACAAAAATTAGATGTTATCTATTTTTAATTCTTCTCAAACATAAAAATACTAAAAAAAGGCAGATTATCACATCAGTTCTCTAAATTATTTTGACATTTATGTACAATATTATAAATTTTGAGGTACAATAAAGTAATAAATTTGAATTGGTTGCAATTAAACTTTTTGCAAGAAATGTATTCACCGAATTTCAAGGGAAAGAAATCTATTGAATATGATGAATAGTCTCATTAGCAGCGAATTATCACGTTTCCTGTATTAGCCACTCTGCAATATTTTAGCATCTTTAGAACAGCCTAAAGCGGTAACGATACTTGAATTTACCTATTCATAAAAAATTTACTGTTTCACTTAACTAGTTAAAGTTGTAGAATACGCACATTAATAAATACTTGAATATAATTTATAATATATTATAAAAATTAAATAATAAGCGAACTCAATATCCCTGGTAGAGTATTTAGCGGATTCTGAACTATATTAAAAAGTTAAATTAACCGTTATGGTTAAGCGATACATAATTTATAATATAAATATACATAATTTATAATACAAAAATTTAGCTAAAGACGATAGATTTTTAATGAACTAGTTCTTGTTAAGTTAATGGAGGCGCGCATTTTGCGGATGCGCCAACAGTATTGTAATAAAAAATAAGAATTTTTTTTTTGTAAAAACCAAATAATTGCTGTTATTTTAAATATTCAACATAAATTTAAATAAAAAGGCATAACATTAAATGTCGCTTGAATATATCATCTAATGCATATAATAATCAGGATAGTTTTTATAACATCTTCCATTTTCCATTTTATCTGTGAACTCTTAGAGTTGAAACACGTTCCTCGACTTGTCGCACCCAACCTTAGTTTCAACTAGGCTAATCGATCAGCTGAGCACTCTCTCTTCTCTGTATACCTTTCACAGAAACAAATATTTAACTGTAACGCAGTTTGAGATTGGAGTTTATTTTTAGTTAAGCAAATTAGCTAAAAGTTAATTTACTAAAAAATCTTAACTGGCACTGGGATATTTTGCATCAAATTGCAATAATAAATTTATTCTTTCTTTGTAAATTTTTAAAATATTTGTTATTAATTCTTAATATTTGTTAAGTAGAAAAAATATTTTTCATTAACTAATTGGAGTATATTTTTATAAAAATGACGCAATAAGTACGGTACAAGTATTTGTATATAACAAGGGGTATTGTTTCACGACTTATCGCACTGTGCCATCCAATGGGAGTTATGAAAGTTAAAAGATTGCGGAAAAATTGCATTTCTAACATTAGTACTCCTTTATTCATACCTGTGTCTTGCATTTTACGTCGCTCGCGAACTTTATTTTTCTTTTTTCTTTCGTAAATCTTGATGCAAATTCAACCGATTTATTAAAGAACAGATTTCCATCTGGAAATTGCAAATTTTTTTAAAACTGAAATCTTGCATTATTTTTACGCCATACATTTCATTAACTGTAAAAGAATTACAAATTAAATTAAATTTTTCTATTCAACATAAAAATTGTTATCAGTGTTATGAAAATCTGACTTTATTTTTGAGAATTAATATGATTATGCTGATTAACAAATATATTATTAATGTATTATTTTCTTTTTATTACATTTTAATAAAAAGGAAATAAAAAGTTTAGCTCTTTCAGAAAATAATAACTAATATTAATAATACTTGTAAATGTGTATTTGCATGAAAATTGTACATTTGTTATATATATGTTTTAGTAATATATAGGTTTTAATAGCTCTGAAACTGAGATACTTATAAATGCTGCTTTTCCCTTGGGATACGTTTACGCTTTTTGAATTTTAAAATAAACTTAAAAATATTCGTTTTACCAACAAATACTCTAATATCAACTCTTGAAATAGCTTCTTTTATCAGATTTTTCATTTATTAAGTCACATAATTTTTTTGCGTTACCTTTCAGTTTCGAATCCTACCGCTTGTATCCCTTAAAATACTTCTTACAATCGGCTATGAAATATAAAATCTTCAAATAAACAAACCCTATTAGATTAAATATAAAGAGTCGATGAGAATTCCATGCAAGTATATAGTTATAAGCTCGGTCGAGCGTCGCAAAAGTTCCGAAAAGAATAGGAGGAAAAACTATTTTCGTATCAGTGAAATTTATTTGCGGCCAACGCCGCCTACCTCTGACGTCTTTTCCAGTCGACGGGACTGAAAATTCTCATTCTTTCTTTCGCTTTCTGCAGACAAACTAAAAAAGAATTCATATCTTTCATTCTCTTTCTCTCTTTACCTCTCTCTCTCTCTCTCTCTCTCTCTCTCTCTCTCTCTCTCTCTCTCTCTCTCTCTCTTTCACCCCTTCTCTCCCTTTCTCTCGCTGTTTTTTCTTAAGAAGAGTCATAGCTGAGTTCTTGAACCAATCTGGCTTCTTTTTCTCTCTCTTACTTTAACCTGAGAATGCATACGCGTCTCTTGCGAAATCGAGGCAGCTTTCATTTCATTTCCCTTCGTTCTTATTTTTACCAACTGGATTCTTAAAACCATACATATTCACATGATTCCATGTACTTTTTAAGGTTACTATTCTTAGCTTTTCTTTTTGCACCGCCATCTATTTTCATCATTTAAATTAGTTCCCCATAGGAAACTTTATCGCATTTCTACGGTCGTAAAAAATTTGCCATAAAGTTTTATAAATTCAATTATTGTCAATTTCAAGTAATTTTTTTTTAATTATAAGATAAGAATATTAATTTGTACGAATACAATATATAAACAATGGTAAACAATTGAGTTTTGAAATACACTAGAAATTCTTCCATACTCGTTCACTTTAATAAATAGGGTATTTGTTGAAAAAGAATAAATTCACTTTTAGATTGATGGGTTTATTATTCACGCGAGCTACGAATAGTCACAAATAAACGTTAAAAATTAAAAGTTGTGTTTTTAATTTAGCTTTAACGTTTTTCTGAAGAGTGTGCGCGGTTCTGACATTTTGTTTTGACGTGCCATCCTTTGGACACAGACCAAACAAACTAATAAAAATCAAATGAATTCGTCTAGTTTAATTTACGATGGTTTGGGATCACACGCGGGTGTAAAGAATTATGTTTACATTACAAAAATTATTTTTTATACAGTGGGTATGGAAATTGTGGTGCAAGTTTACGAAGAATCAATCGAAATTTTACTTTTTGATTCATATCTTACCATGAATTGAGTATGAGGCTCGATAATAAAATAATTAAAGGAGGATCCCAACGTCTAGTATGAAAAATAATTATAAGGTTTTGAACTTTCATGAATAAGGTGGAGAAAATATCTATTTATAAGGCTTTCAATAGTGCGAGGACTGCTTGTCATTAATCCATGGGGATCCTATTTTCCTAAACATAAGAAAACCGGGAATCATTTTATTCAAATAAAATAATATTATTATTACTAACTTATTACAAACTGATCTTTAAGGAATAATAAAGTACACATTTAAGAAATCACTTGCCAGATTAAAATGCAGACTTCTCTAATTTTTTCTAATTTCAGAATTTAAGAAGATGATGCGCGGAGATACTTCGGCCAAAGATTTAATTGTGACGGCGCTGGCAGAGTTAATAGGAACAGCTACGCTAATCTTTTTAGGATGCATGGGATGCATTGGTGGTTTAAGCAGTCAACCTTCTCATCTTCAAATTACGCTAAACTTTGGTTTAGTAGTAGCACTTGTTATTCAAGTAAGTGTTATCATTATACTGAATAAAGTACGAGAAAATGACTTTCTTAATACCTTGATATTTTAAAAAAATTTTAAACAATTAATATTTATATTTTTTAATAAGCCTTCAAATAACTAAAATATTTATAAAATTCAACGGAAAGGAAAATTTAACTTCTTGATGTAACTCTCTCACGTAACTTAACTTTGTTTTTACAATGTCATCCACAACAAATTAAATGGGTTTGCTTCTGATTTTGTAATAACGAATTAATCAGATTCTTTTGAAGCTACAAGAAGGTATTATAAACGTCATTGGCACATAATTAACATTTTATAAGTCCGATTTTTCCAAATATCTAAAACATGATTGGTTTTATGAAATACTTTGCATAATTTGATTGCAGACAACTGAGTATTATTAGGAAACAAAAACCGTAATATACAGAAGAAAGTTATAAATATTAAATGAATTTAATAAATAAATAAAAAATTTTTTTTTAAAAATTCAAGTATTATAAATAGTTCTCGTGAACCTTTACAGGACGGCACTGGCCAGAATACTGGTCGCCGACCGGAATTGTGACCGGTTCCGCCCTCACAAGGCTAATAACTTTCATCGGCCGTTACCTCAATAAAAAAGCTGCGACCTTATTGATTTCTTTTCAATTTAATGCAAAAAATATATCCTTACATTATATTTCAGTGTTTTGGACATATCAGTATGGCACACGTCAATCCAGCTATGACTGTAGGTGCTATCGTGCTTGGAAAGAAATCTATTCGAGAAGGACTGTTCTACTTTTTTGCACAAATTTTCGGAGCTATACTTGGATTTGGACTTCTCAAGGTTAGTTAACTGATCATTCTTATCAACATTTTTATTAGAACAAGAATAAATTTAGACCTTTCCTTGTATGTCATGATTCTTAAAAATATTGTATTTGTAGTTCAGCATTTCACAATTATTATAAATATCTAGTCCAGTTTATTACGTTACTGAATTATCAGTACTTATATATATTCAAGTCTATAAATATTTTGCTTAAGTGCGCTTGTCTACGTTCACTCAAATAATGCAATCTGATGAGTAAATATCTTACTGTGAATGAAAAGATATCGCTTATGACTATGACCTTATTGTTTTATAAGAAATGTTTAAAGATAATTAGTTATTTTTTAATTCTAATTTTAAAGTAATTGAATATTTTTGTGTTTCAAAATTATAAAAGTAAACGATTCTAGTTAACTAAATTAATAATGTAAAGCAAGTGGCGGTTATATTTCAAACATTATAAATCCGATCGAAAACTTTTATGCAAACAGTGGGGATCCATCGCAGGAAATATTATCTCGACCTTTGACATACGAATTCTCAAGTGGAATTTTACTTGGGATTGCAGCAATTCACTGTGTCTCATTAGAGACAAACATGTGCATTATCAATACCTACGAAAATTCTATACGCTGTTATCACTTTTTATAAATCTTCGTATTTTCGTCATTTTTGATTTCGAATAATGCCAAATCATAAATGGCTCACTTTCAGTAGCACTGATTATTGCATTTCATATAAGCTATGATAAGGAACATTGTCGGGTCTGTTCAAATATTTAAAGAGTTTCGCAAGGTCATTTGTTAGCCATAAATAAATCAGTTGCCACAATATATTAAATATAAATAAGATAATGCGATAAAATTTACGAGAAATAAATTTTCGTAGACAGTTTGTTATCCATCTAATCAGATTTTTCGTTCTAAATCCGACTGATTACTTAAATCTACATAATTCCCAATAAGAAATATTATTTTTGATAAAAGTTATAATATTTATTGCTACTTATTGTAAATATAATCTGATTTCTAATCAGTCGTAATTGACATAATGAATTTTATTTTCTGCAGATACTCTATATAATTTATGATAAATAAATTATTGATAAATATATATATAATTTATTGATAAAATACGTATCGGTATATGTATAAATTTTAATTATATTTAAAACAGCAAGACATTTATTCTAATATTTTTCAATTTGTTAAATAAATAATAGAGAAATTTCTGTAATTAAGAATGAAACATAATTTTTTTTTATGTGTTACAGGTTATAACGCCTCTAGACTACCTTAAAGGAAGTCCAAACGGAAGCACGGATAATTTCTGCATCACAGAAATAAACCCAAATGTCTCAGCTATTCAAGGACTGCTAATCGAAGGAATAGCAACAGCAATTCTTATGCTCATAGCTTGCGCAGCCTGGGATCCTCGAAATGCTAACAATTGTGACTCAATACCTATTAAGTTTGGATTAGGCGTAACTGCTCTTGCCACGTCTGTCGGCCCTTACACTGGTTGCAGCATGAATCCCGTACGATCATTGGGTCCAGCTATTTGGAACAATTACTGGACGCACCACTGGATTTATTGGTTCGGACCTCTCGGAGGCGCCTTACTTGCTTCGCTCGCTTACAAAACTGTTTTTTCTCCAAAGGATGTAGATGACGAGGATTCAACCATTCCAGAAAATGTAGCCCTGAACAGTATTGACATGCAAAAGCCTGAGGTAAAAATTCTTTTTAAAGATTCTTTTAAAGATAAAAACAATGCTAGTAATTAATATCAACAATAGATGGAAATACTCATGTATAACTTTAATGAATTAATTAATAAAATATATTTTATTCTTGTTTCAGCACATATGAGCTTCAATGATCAGATTTCTACTATTATTAAAGAATAATAGTGACAATAAATTGTTATTAAATAACAATATCAGTCAGAAGACCGGATTTTCCTCAAAATGCCGAAAAGCAGAAGAAAACTGAAACATATCAGATAAATAAAATGTGACATAAACGAAGATATTTTTCAATGATAACTGAAGTGACATCAAATTGAATCATTGATAAACTCATTACAATCTACACCTCGATAAATTGAGAGATACTAGACTCAAAACTCAATCAGAATAATGTTCACCAATTTTCTACAGTGATTGTAGTAAGCTCAAACAAACTCAAAAATTCAAGTACTTCTCTAAAGCTTAATGTGAATTGAACAAAAGTTAATCGGTAAATAATACTAAATACAATAATAAAAGCAAATATTTTAAATATAATCTTAAAATGTAAATTTATGTAAAAAGTGAATTGTAAAAATGTGCTACTATTAAAAGCACAAGAGTTTTTTGGATTCATAAATAGGAATTGATGATAGTTTTTATTACCGAATTAAAAGATATTTTTATAAGTAGCGGTAGTTGTTACATGAAGATGTCAAATTTATAAACTAATCATTTAAATCTTTTTTTTTTAAATTTTATAAACGAGGGTCTAGTATAATAACTGTAAAACTAATTTTTACAGAAGCATATTACTGTCTATAATTGAATAAAATTTTGACAAAAAATGAAAAAAGATTATAAATAAATATTTGTTACTGCTCAATCAAAACTTATCTTGCTAGTAAATGCATAATTCTTACAAATGCAACGTTTAAAAACTACTTCAAGTACTTTATGAAAAATAAAGTATGATATTTCTATTAACATCAGTAAATTTTCTGCGTGTTTCAAACATTTTTCAAACTAGTGTTGTACACTATTTAAGTCAAGTGTAATTTATTACTTTAAAAATTTTGTTTTACCGAATATTTAATGAGAAATTATTTATTGTAAAATTTCATACATCTGTAATTTGAACTGTACGGCTCCGTTAAGGAAGTTACTTTAATTAGTATAAATTTTATTTAAAGCCGAATTTCATGGTAACAATGTTTTAAAGTAATGAAATAACATTATATATATTTACATTAAAATATACTAAAATTTATAAGCGTAACTGTAAGTTAAATTTTCTACTATCTTGTAAACTTTCTCACACGAGCTTTACTTAAAATAATTTTTGATGATAAATAATGAATATTTCATTTTGAATGAGAATGAATGTTAAATCTACAATCATAGCAGAGTAACGATAGACATAGCTCTATGCACAATTTAAAGTAAAAATTCCATTTTTTCATTAGATATAGTGTTTCAGTAATTAAAATTAAAATTAATTTATTATGTATTTATTCAAGATTTAAATACTGCCTACTATTTTTAAAGTAATTTTGTAACAAAAGAAATATACATTACGCGTAACAACTCCACCCCCGGTAGCAAGTTTCTGATAATTTCCTATAATATCGCTAGAATCTAGCTAGATTTGGACATTTTAACTAGATTCTAAAGATATTATCAGAAACTTTCTACCAGGGCACAGTTGCTATGTAAATAACAAAGTAATGGTTTGATAATCATAAAAGAAAAAAATCTGCATTTAAGTGCAAGATATTATTATGGCTTCGTAGCTGCTGTTTTGATTGAAATACGTCCTTGTAAATAGAAGATCATATATTTTATAACACAATTATGAATCTGAATCAAAGAAGAACCGCTGTAATTACCTTTATTTTGATATACTTTTTCTGTACAAAATTGTTATAATAAATACTATTGATAAAATAAAGCTAATTTTGTATCATCTTCTAAATTTTACCTTATTACAAATATATATTTGTATAAGAATTTTTTATACTACACTAAAAATAAAAAAACTACTCAGAGATTGTTGCACCCTCCATCTACATATATATGCACACATATATTTGATTTTGATCAACCAAAATTTAATTATACGTAAGATAATAATTTAAGCGAATTTACAAAAGTAAAATTGTACATTATTAAACTCTTGTTAAAAAAGCCTTCTTCGCAGTTACTACAATTAAAATAATTTTCTATAAATAATTCAGAGCACAGCAAGTAATTGAATTAATTACATATTGTGGCATTTTAACAAGTAGATCAATGTTCATTAAAAACGTAAATAAATTGCTTTAACGAGTTTCGATACACACGTTAATCACAATTACAACGACTTCTTAAATCAAAATCGAAAGTTTAATCAACGGCTTCATTATGCTTCCAATAATTGTGCTTTGATTCAAGTTTACCATAAATTTTTTTTACATTGAACAAAATAAGAATTCCGCTTTTTATGTTTTTTTTTTTAAATTAATCATGACATTTTCTCTGAAATCAATTTTCCTCTTTAATGCATTATCAACATATACAAATTTTAGTTTCTAAAGAAGATTCTTTCAGTCCCAGTTAATGCACGAGACGAAAACATCAAACTAGACTAAAAGCACTAAAGACCTCCCTCGGCATTGCTCCGCCCGCACCACCCACTCCTCGCCCCGCAACATTTCGCGGAGCCACTTTACCAAGTCCCGACATCGCGGCGGAAGGACAGCAACTCTTCGCCCTCGCTGGATATTAGATTTATGATAGCGTATACTCTCGATAAGTATCTGACAAAGCTTAACGCCCGGCTCTTGCGGTACATTAACTGCATTGTATCTGCAATCTCTGCAGCAATTTCCGATCCACTTACGACGCGACGTCCTTTTCGAAATGAAAGGGGAGGATTGAGGAAAGCGGCGCTGGTTCACGCGGCTTGACTCCCCTAGTACGGGGTAAGGGGAAAATAAAACTATGATTATGTGTTGCTTTACGAGTAGCTGTCAATATTGCTTTAAAAAAAGTTATGGATAAAATACAATTTATTATACTTATTCCCTGGTAGAAAATATAAAGCAGTCCTGCTGGTTAAAATATTAAGCACTACATTAATATTTTTAAGCTAATTATTAGATTTATATTTTCTAATTTTTGGCTAAGCACCTGTTAACGAGCAGTGAGGTCGTGCTAAAGGCTAAAGTTACCCTCTGTCGATAAAATTAACCCCTTAAAAACTATTTTTTTAACTTTTCAAACTATTGTTTTAAATAATAAAAACTTATTTATTAATTTAAGAATTAATTTATTTGTTTATTAATTTCTTCCTTCATTTATTAATTTATTTAAAATTGGTCAATAAATAGAAAGCAGTCATCTTCTACTTCAAAATCGTAGCAAAAATAAAAAATTATTAGCTAGCGAATAGCCAAAAATAAACCAGAAATCACATTTCTGGCTATTCTTTAGTTAAAAACTGCTTAAGATTTCTACGAAGGTTAGTACACATTATTTTTAGGCTGAAAAAAATTAAATTTAGCCTAATAGTCTAAATCTGCCTGAAATTTGCCGCTCGAAATTTATCGCTACCGAGCCTCCTCCTCGATCTATAATATTTCGGCGCCACTCTCGCAATTTCGAACCATTCCCATTGCATAATCGAAATTGGCCGTGTGTGTGTGTACGACTGACGTCGACGGTAAACGGAAATCGAGGGCTGATCGAAATCTGGCCGAATTGCACGCCGGCTGTACGAGGCAGATCCGTCTTGCGGAGCGCGTCGGCGGTATCTATAGGCAGCTGGACCCGCGCATACAATTGACCAACGAGACTAATACCCGCGAGAATCCGAAAATCGAAAAGCTCCCAAACGGAGAGAATTCGGATTCGACGTCGTTTCTCTTCTCCGCGTTGCTTCGTCGCTCTTAGCTAAATGTAACGCGGATTTACGTTCGGGTGTGCACGGCGATACTCGCGGATGAGCGCGTCTTCAAACTCTCGGAGTAAGTAGTTGCCTGAGTTGCCGCGACCGAGTGCAAGATGAACCGTGGAAAAGACGAACTTGCCGGATTCGAATGATATAAGCTCCAACGAAGTTAACTGGAAATGTTTCTAAATTCAGTTTTATTAAAGCTATCGTTTGCTTCGGTTAAACTAAAGAGTATTTTCGATTTTCAAATTCTACGGTCGATGTGCCTCTTAAGATTGAAGAATTAAAAAAAATTTTAAATTAATTTAATGTCCAAATATAGCTTATTGTGCATCAACAGATAGACATACGCTACATTATCAAAGTATGTCGTAACGTTTAATAGGTATATATTTTTCCCAACTTCAACGAAACTGCACATTATTTTCCAAACAATGGAAAGCCCGATACGTAAGTGGTTTTTGCACGCAGGTCAAAAGGCCATTTCCTACGATTTTCGCCTGTCACAATGAGTTTTGCTCCTTTTCGTACACTCGTTGCGCTGTTCAAAATGAAAATGTATGGCGCGCTAGTGCTCGCTCTCTCTCTCTCTCTCTCCAATATCTTGAAACTGACGGTGGCAGTGACAGATGTGCAGCCGCGCTACCGGCAGCCCCCCGTACACCCGAACCGCGTCACGTTGTCTGTCGGCAGGGGCCACTCTCTGTACGACTGGAAAACAAAACGTCAGCCGGCGCAAAGTGCATGTGCCGTGGCGGTGTTCATAAAAAATATTAAACGACCAAGTATCCGAGGGTATGTTTTTTCCTGGGTGATCGATTATTCTGAGCGTAAGAAACTTGGAAACAATTAAGATATGTTTTGAATAAGAGATTGTAAAAGAAGCATTAGAAAGTGACTGTTGAAAATTTAAACTTTTATAATCAAAATTAATTTTGTATAGTAGTTTTCAAAAAATAAAAAGAACTATTGTTAAATAGTATTTGACATTTTTCGGTTTTCATACCTTGTTTAAATAAAGTAATTGCCCAATTTATATAAAACATAAAAAATAAGGACGCACTGAACTTTTTATACATGCAAAATTTTTACAGTCAATGATGTAAGAAGGGTGTTTCGAAAATGTTGTCACCTGGGCTATATATTTTTAATCCAATCAAACGATTCAGTTGACCGGATCGTACCTCTGCTTGTAAAAGAGGGTTATAGTTCGCAGCTCTCAAACGAAATAGTACATATATATAATAAATGACTTTTATGCTGAACAACCTGTATAATGAGCACGTAAAACGAATTTTTTAATAAATTACACGTTTGCAGTGTTCACATTAAAGGTGTACAAAATTTGAAGTGACAATTCAATATTTTGAACTTTTAGTTTTTTCATTATTACAAGACGTCGCGTAAGAATTTTTTCCTTTCCCTCGCCAAGCGTTTTTCTTACTTTTCGCAACGCCAAAGTGCACACGTTGTCGACACGTGGAACGCAACTTTATTCCGGTTTTTACAGGGCACACGTGCATTTTATAGCCATGATGGCATCGTGGTACAGATGCGACACGACAGGCTTTTATTGCGTTCAAAGCTTTCCTGTACCTCTTTTTCCATATTCCCTTTAACGTAGGTTCATATATATCTATATCCGCTTTTATCTTCGTAAAGTTTTGCACGTACGTCGCAAATATAAACACGCGTAATTAAACAAATTAGAGTATTGAATCATGAAAACAGTCAGTAGCAATTCTTATATCAAAATCTTCTGTTGTAAAATTGGTCATGGATCTCTTATTGATTAATAACCGAATACATTAAGTGAGTTTCTAAACGATCTTATTTGCAATTTATTACAATGCTACTGTCCTCAGAGGGATATTAAATATTTAAATATAACACGGATTTGTTTCAAAGGATTGGTACAGCAAAACATTATGACAATAACCATTATGGGACATTTAAATTATTGTCGTAAACTCGGTGAGATGATATATGTCGCGGAGGCTCGGTGTAGTATTTAGGGTAGGTGTAATAATTACTCCACGAGAATCTAAGTAGCGATCCTTCATTAATAGTAACTTGGTCGGCAACCCTCGGTGACCACACTCGCGTCTACACACGGGTCTGAATCGGGGCTGCGACTGCTTCCGCGCTGAGACAAAGGCTAGCTGATATAAGGCTAGCCTTTGTCGCACTGGGAGACGTAACGTTCCCAGGCTTACTCGACGCGGATGTTGACAAATTCCGCGTCGAGCCATCAACAGGAGTGGCCAAATCAGCACTGCACGTGTGCACCGGACCGGACGAAGCCGGTCTGGTGTGTCCGCGGACAGCGTCGATAAGGCGCGTAGGTTAAAATAGCTTAAACATCGGAATTAGATCCGGGGTCAGGGTAATTAATATTCCCGTTTCTGGCCCCTCAAGAGGGAAGAGGGAAAGTGCAACTCTGATTTCTTCTTAACTTCTGGCTCTGCGAACCTAACCAAAGCTACGGGCACAATTCCAAAATACTGTGCACTCGTTTTAATGCCTGAATTTCCGGCAAAGATGTATCGCCTAAAAGTTTGTTCGAACCCCGAAAAAAAGTTCGGAGAAAAGATTTCCAATTATGCTTGCGACCATCACAATAAATAAAATGTCTTCTATTAATTTTACCTTGTTTTCGAGAATATACAAGACGAGTGTTAACAAATATGTGCCGTTTACTTACAAACCCTAAACCTCATGCAAAATGGTACAAAAATAATGATTCTAATGATTATTAATCTTTATTAAGGCTAATTAAATTTTACGTATCAACTTTGCTGCTACTATTAAAATTAACCTTAATTTGTCCAGAATATTTAGAAAATCTCTGAACACTCCATCTCATTCTGAGCGACCAATCTGGAACAAGAGCGAAGTTAACTTAGTTCCGCGTAGTTGTTCCTGTTGTATAGTGAGAGAACGGACTTTGTGGTTTTTCCCCCTGTAAAACTGTTGGACGGGTCGTTCGACGTTTGGGTAGACGAAGCATTAGGTCGAGGAGTGCTTTGCTGAATTGTCTTACGACTCGTAGTAAAACATCTGATGGGTAGAAAAAAAATAGTCTGTTAGGTTCTCAGGAAAAAGGAGTTTGGTGATCCAACGATAAAAATTCTTTGATTGTTCATTCTCACAAAAGTTATATGAAATTTGATTAATATAATTAATAACAAAAAATATGTTTTATGAGTTCTTCTTTCCATTTAAATTTAATCTAATATAGCAGTTGGTTGAATTCATAAAGTTAATTTGGTATTACAATGTAAATATTAATGTACAATTTTAAATTCGACTTTAATGTATATAGAAAATATTTAATCGAGTTTAGTTTTGTTTTCGAATAGTTCCTAACGTTATAAAACATTTTTCGAATTTGTAATCGGTTACGTGACAAGAAAGAATAGATGAAACGACATCATTCTGACGATTAAATTGGCGACAAACTCGGCAATTTTGTTAAAAGATTGAAAGGGTATTCCGCATTAATATAGGTAAAATGCCCTCAATTTTTTTTTTTTTTAAAGTTTGAATATACGTTTTGGGTAATAAAAGAGTGGGTAACACCGTTTATTTGCCCCAAAATGCTCCCCCCTCCTGTAGAGGGCCGAAAAACCTGTTTTTTTGCAATTTTCCTTTTTCTTTGCGGTTTTTTATTTAATCCTTTTGAAAAAAATCATACATATTGACATGATATATACCTTTTTTAGTAATTTTTTTGGAGATTATCAGAACCTATTATCCTTCAGAAAAAAAATTCTTAAAATTTTTAAATTGGATTTTAACCTGAAAATAAAAACAGTACATCAAATTTTATATTTTCAGTTTTTTTTATTGTGTTAAATACTACTTTCATGAATTTTTTTCAGATTTTTTGGTCCCTTACTCAAAAGTAATTTCACTTATGAGTGAAAAACGCATTCATTATATTAAAGGAGTAATATTTTGTGAGTGAAAAATACCTTTACTTATAAAGAGAGTGATATTTTACTTATTTAAAACTGAAAAAAAGCACCTTCACTTATTAAAAGAATGAAATTTTCACTCTTAGATTTCGAAAGTAGGATTAAAAAAAATTACAAAGTTATTATATTATATTTCTATTTATTGTCGGCATTTCATGGTGGGAGAGCTAGAGGAAGGCATTGGGGAGTCGGAAGAGCCTGGGCGCCTTTGGGTGCCCGCCTAACTGGTCGCTAGGTGGCGTAGCGCCGGGTTTTTTGCACTCGCTAGCAGACCGGTCGAGGCAAGAGGATATATGGATTCGGACTCATAGCGTCTGGAGCAAGGGTTGTCCATCGTCAGCCCCACTGACGAGTCTTGGTGGACAACCCTGAGACGAAACGCCTAGGCTTCCTCCAGCCTCCTACATTATTAATATTTAAATTTACATGTTGAGAAAAATTAAAACAATTAAATAAACAATTTTTTTTTTTATACTCATATGCGTTTTATAGAATGTAAACCAAATAATACAACGATTAATTCCTTGCCCATCATGCAGTTTTATAAGAAAATTGAAAACTACGATATAAAAGTCTAAACTGCGCATTCAAAAACTGCATTTAGATTCCATTCGATCGACGGAATCGTAATCACAACTGATATTTTCTCATAGTTTCAGAACAGAATCCTGTTGGGTCCGCTTTCTGAACGGACAGTAAAGTGGCTCTTTCTAGCAGTTCACTGTAACTATCGTCATTTTCTCTCCACTCTTCTTCGATCAAATCAATGGTATGATATAAATCACGAAATGAAAATGGAAGACTGTATACAGCATCTACCAGTTTCTTTAAGCAAGGAAATTTTTGCTCATAAGTTACTGGATTTACAGTTTCCCCTATTGTTTTCCAGAATCTTCTTTCACCTAATTTCATCAGCCCTAACTTTTGTTCTTCTCCAAAAAAATTGGGCAATTCTCTCCATTCTGTGACTAGTCCATAAACAGAAACATAAGGGAAATAAATTAAACGCGACTTGTATAAATTCGGCACATTTCTTCTGTCTAGGGCAAACAAAGCCACTTCCGGGTCTATGAACGACAGAGGGCCAAACTCTTTGTAGTATTCGATAAGTATCTTACGCAGTTTCTCCAAGATGATTAAGTAAAATTTCGTGCAGCTTTCGTGAAATCGTGCCAAATCATTGAGTGATACGTCTTTCAAAGTTTCCGCACAATCGGGCCCGAAATAGATTTCGTTAACGGGCTTCAAACATTTAGAGCAGTCCAAGCGTTGGTTAAGGATCAGTGGCATGTCCTCTTCTTTGATGAAATTGCCTGTCTACTA
>UCOM01000261.1:0-100049 GCA_900474385.1 Ormyrus pomaceus
ATTTCCCCCCCCCCCCCCCCCGACGCGGGCGGACTATATCTCGCATATAAATCTTCTTCGCAATTTGAAAAGCTCGGAGTCGAAAAGAGTCGAAAAAGTGCGAACAACGGCAAAGCCGGGCCGGGGGCAAAACTAAAAAGCGCGGGCCGGCATCAATCTTCCGAAACGTCATCGACAAAGATGCACGCAAAGCGGCGGCAAAAAAAGGAGGCGCAGCGGCGGCGGCAGAGCTAGCCTCGGGTAAAAGAAAAAAAAAAACAGAAAAAAAAAGACGAGGAAGGACTCCGCGGCGGAAGAAAGTTTCGACTGCGTTGCAATCGATATTATTCAAGCTCGGCTAGCGCGCGAGGCATCCAGCAAAGTTCGGCCCTCGAAAGCGTCGATCGCTTATCGTCAGATGTCTCTCTTCCCCCCTTCGCGGCCGAGGCTGTAACGTGAAAAAGAGAGAGAGAGAGAGGAAGAAAGTTCGGCTCGAAAAGAAGGCATCGCGAGCTCGGGCCATCCATCAGCTGACGAGACACCGTAACACCGATCTTCCTCCTTCTCCTTCTCTCTCTCTCTTGCTCTTTCGAGGGATACCTACGCTACAAATCATGGAGGGGGATAGTCTTCCGGTTCTGCCCCGCGAGTTTGTCCTTCTATTCTCTTTATCTGGGCCTCTATCTGGGCTTGTCTTTTTGTTTTCTCTCTGTTTATATATCGGTGGCTGTATGGGACGTTACGTGCAGCTCTTTGTATTGATTTTGATGCATCAGCAGGCGCTTCGAAGGAAATGGCACTGCCTTTCGATATTTTCTACTGTAAAACTTTGAGGTGAGGATTCCTTATTATAAAAATCCCACGCGAGATTCGTTCGGTTTTCGAGTATTAATCGATCTCAAGCCGAGGATATCGAATTATCGCTTGAGTTTATCGAGTTATAAAAAGAAAAATTGAATAATGAATGCGAATGCGAATGTCGGCGCGCCCGAATTTAACTAGTACAAGTAAAAATTAGAGGATTAGATGTTCCGTTGAAAATCAGTTGCAGCCATTTCGAAAGGCATTTCAAACAGGGAGTAATGGAACACAAATTTTGCCCGGCTAATCAGGAATAAACAAGCTCTTCAAATAGTAATACTATTTCGTTCACTCGAAAGCCATTGATCCGAACGAGTATTGTGTTAACCAACAACGAAAATGTTCAATTATTCGAATCGCGAGCGCGACAATAGTTCCGATTTTACGTCCGCTTTGCAAAACTGCGCTAACAGTGTAAACGAGCGACAACTGACTCATTGCGCCCGTAAATTCGTGACATCGTTGCGGAAATTTTAGACGACGTCGGGGCTTTTTAAATGTAAAACAAATTCAAGAGCGGATCGAGGATGTATTTAACGCGTTAAACGATCTGTTAAGTATTTAAATATACGTCTGTTTCTAAAATAATATTAATAAAAATAATTGAAAAACTAGTCTTACGTTTAATCTATAATTTTCTACTTTTAATTTTTAGAAATTGCAAATGACCTGAAGCTTTTGTATATTTACGTTCGCATCGCGTTAAAGCGGTCTAGATATTAATAAAAATCTTAACCTAGTCCGCCTAAATGAATTTCCTCGCAAACTAGGTCCCCAATTAGTCTAATAAATCGCCACAATAACGAAACTTTTACTTGTCAATTAAGCGAGTCATTCACAGCTCATTAAAAGCAGATGAACAGATATACGTGCAGCAGAAAAGGCGAGGTCGAAAGAGAAATGACAATGGACGAGAGAGAGAGAGAGGGAGAGAGGTGCTAACGACAATGGTAAACAAAGTGTGGGCGAAATAGAGCGCGAGGCAGAGCTGCAATAAGGGTGGCAATCGGACGTGGACAGCACGACTCGCGAATTATCATTATGGGCACGTAGTTCGCGACTCGGGGAGAAATTTCGCTGACAGTTCACCGACAGTCTACATTTCTCCCCGTCCGTCCGCCCTTTCTCAATGCATTCGGCGTAGCCTCGTTAGTCCGGCAGGGTCGCGCTCGCGTCAAAGAAAAATGCCCAGGTGGAATATCATCGACTTGTTTTGTCGCGGGGAGAGTTTATTACCCCGCCGCTCGTAATGTGGACTGCGTTAGGCGAATTGTGGCTGGAGAGTAATTCGATTTGTCGGCTGTACGTGGGCGCGATCGTTCTCTCTGCCGGGATGTTGATTTACGTGTCTTACGGGATGGAAGGAAAATATCGCCCGACGGACCGATGGTTAATTGCGCGGGGAATCTGGCAGTGCGCCGTATTTGTTCATATTTTTAGTAATCGCTCGAAATTATTTAGCGTGAAAAATTGTATGAATAATTGAAACGCATTAGTCCGTTGGCCTGCTTAACTGCATTACGTATTCTACGGGTTTTTCTTTAACTTGTTTTGCAAAAGTACACACTCGCAGGTTTTCAGCGCATTTGCCTGCAATTCTAAATGTAAATGTAAGCTAACTAAATTTTTTGCAACCTGCGATTTAAGAGGCAAAAAATACGAGAACCCATTTTCGCAGTGCCCTCGTAGCTTTCATAAAAAATTTACTATTTTTCGTTCCTTTTACTTCAAACATAATTTATTGAAAAAAAGTTACAGCACGGAAAATTGAAAAAGAAAATTTGACGTATAAAATCTTCAAGGAAGAGGTTTTAATAAAACAAAGTTTTTCAATTATAGTGTAGTTGGAGATAAAGATTTTAAAGGGAAAGGTTTTTCGTTCTGCTGAAAAAAGGGCTGAAGGTTCATACGAGTCGAGAGTCGAATTTACTACGCGCCATAGACACTCACCTTTGAAGTCAAACTTCACTTGGCGGTGTAATTTTCATCTTAGATCGCCCCTGTGGTTCGGAATTCAGTTTAAACCGTAGGTCTGTGAAGTTTGAAGAAAGGTATATAGAATCCGATAACGGGTATAAAAAAGAAGTCTATAAAAGAAATATATATGTTATTTCGTAAAATTTGAAGTTCGAAAAGTAAGAAATAGCCAATTTAAAGAAGTATTCGAAAGGTATTACTGATAAAATACTTCCCATCGTATATCTTTCAGAAAACTTGACTCTTTAAAAAAAAAAGACGAAAGATCCAATCTCTATAATTTACGAACGAAATTTTATTCGTCCCAAATAGGAAAATTCCAGTGCAACAGTAATTTCATTAAATTCCTTGAGGCTGTATCAAAGCCATTTTTCTCGCGAGAGCAATGACTCGCCGTGCAATCGACACAGAAGCTCGTAGCTGTGCGCGGTCGCGAATATATATATATTTCGATATATATATATATATCGAAACGTCGCGTCGTCAGAGAGCGTCGCGCGCTATATAGAAGCACCCTCGAACGAGGAGGTCCTTGACACAGTTTTCTCCTTCTTTGCGCGCCACAGAGACGGAGCGTGTTTTCCTCTCTCCTCCCGAAAGGGCCCTATTGGAACATAATCGCCCCGGCGTCTCTGCTGCCGCAGCTGCGTTTTTTCGCTCCTCTTCCTTCTTCTTTTTTTTTTTTAATCTCCCCCTTTCTCCTTTGATCCGGTCGGCGGCAACGAAGGGAGAGAGACGTATCTCCGGCAGGGCGAATTTTAATTATCGGGGTTAGTGGGCTATTTTAAAGAGAGGCGGTTTTACGAGCGCGAAACGAATTTTCAAGTAGATAATGCGCCTGCGCCGCTTTGGGACTAAATGTTGTAAGATTTTTAAAATTTAAGTGCCCACTCCGGGCTAACCGTGCGATGCTTCAGATTTTTTTTCCCGCGTACATTATACGCGAATTTCATACGCACCGGATGGTGAAAATAATCTGTTCCGTGTTCTTACCACGGCTTTAATAGGAATTTGTGAAAAATTCTTTTGTAAATTAAACGTAATGTAAATTTAAATAAATTTTTTTTTTCATTATTTAAGTAATTTCAACCTTTTAATAATAACGGTTATTTTGGACTAATGTAATATACATTTGTTTATATTCGAGTACACAATTGTTTACAAGTTGATTTTACAGTATTTTAGCTGATAAGCGTAGATTTACAGATGAAGAAATACATTATATTTTAATGTAAATTTAAATAAATTTTAATTTAAACTTTCATGAATTGAAATATTTTTCCTAGAACTGAAACTGGAAGGACAAAGAGAAAATTAGCCACCCAAAAATTACACAAATTCAATTAATTAATTTATCGAGTTCATATAGTAGTCATTATAATGACAACAATAATCATTAATTTGCATAGAAGAAAGAAAATAAGCTTTAATTACAGTATGGAATATTCTCATTTCTCTGTTAGTTTTACTGTCGCTATTAATTTCTAGTTGATTAAATTTCTGAACCATTGGAGAAAATTAAATTACCACAGCTTGATGTTAAATATCCTGATTAAACTATTTAGGTATTTTAGTAATAGTTTATTAATTATTGACGATTGAAATTCTAGTTAACAGTACTTAAAGTATAATTAATTGTTTAATACTGCGCATTAAAGTAGACTTTCAAGCTACAACAATGACGAACTAAAGAGAGTGATTAATTTGCATAGAAAGAAAAATGATTGAAACAGTTATAATTAAAATACCAACGAAATAAATTTTGATTGCACCATTATTTGCAGTAGACCTCATGTCAGAAACAACACTTCGCGAATTATTCACGATCATTCCAACCTCCGCTCTCTCTCTCTTATTAATAAAAGCATAACCGCCGAGTTTTACTGCCGAGTTAACTAAAACTTGGCAGTGCGAGCGAAGCCAAACATTGTCACGCGTATCCAGAGGCGATGCATCAATATTTCAGAGGAGCGACAGCCAGCGAGACGGCAACCGCGAGAGATTTTCGAGTCGGCAATTTACGCGGCGCTCCTCCTCGCTATTACGACTAAAGTTGGAATATTTGACGGAGCCAGGAGTTCTCGGCGTTACCCGCGGGGATATAAGTTCTCCGCCTTGAATTCGACGCTCTGCCAAATTAGCACGATGAGCTGCGACTAATTTCGCGAGTATCGAGCACTGCGTTCTATGATACGGACAAAAGACACGGGCTTAGAAAGAGGGACCGACGAGGTTGGGACTTCAAGTGGCTGCGTTTGCATCGGAATTGTTCGTGATACGAGATGGCACGGAGGAAGCGTGGTCGTCATTGGCTGCTGCTTTGCATTTACATTATGGGAAAGGAACTTGTAGTTGTACGTAGCGAAGTACGCCGTTTCGTTGTGAATGTTGCCAGCATTCTAGAAAGTGTTTGCTGCTGTTTCGTTCGTCAGCTTTGCTTACAATTCAATGCAATATATTTAGCTGTTGTAAGAACGGATTGGTCAGACTGAAATGGCAATGGCGAATATGAAGTAATTATTTAAAAGTATATAAAAAATAAAAATGATCTGTATATTAGTTCCTGAGAATTCATAAAAGAAATAGAGAGAAGCTTATAATGAACTTTTAATGAAGTAAATTCGCGTTTAAAAGTCAGATTAGTAGGACTTCTTTTTAAACGTTCTTATTTTGTTTCATAAAGAAGCTAAAATTTGAACGTCCTTCAAGAATTTATTATCACCAAACAGTTTTCCCGCTTTAACTCTCCCCAGCCCGCGAAAGTAACACCTCGCTAAATTTCCTTTCTACATCCGACAAAAGATCAGTGGAAAAAGAGCCCGCAGGAACGAGACAAAAGCTGCGTTACAGCCGCAAGTTTATTTCCATCGGGCGCCGCGCCGGAGGAACTAAAGAGATCGCCGTCGTCGAAAGTTTCAAGTGGATTCGCAAAGTAGCCCGACGTTCCGGTTAGCCGGGGAATGCTCCTCTTTGTTTTTGGATTAACTTAAGAGCTTAATTGCGAGCGCCGCTGAAAGAGAGCCAGGCTTTTATCGCAATTTTCGCCCTGTCGATTATCATTTTTCCTTCGCTTCGTTTTAGCGGATGCGGAAGAAAGTGGATGGATAGTATATATTAACAGCGAGGGGAAGTCAATAATAAAAGCATCTCTTTGCATGCTTTGAAAGCTGTCGGGGGAAAAGTTTGCAATTTTTTTTTATACAATTATCTTTTTTTCACATTGTTCGTTCTTACAATTTTAAATTGAATTTATCTGCAACTTTGTCTATAGAAGATAGTATAGTAATAATAGAAGTAAATAGTACTAACATATCTTCTAATTCTTTTTGTTTCTTTAACACCTGCTCCACATTCAAATCCACCTACTTCCGCTTCGACATCTTCCCTCCTAACTATAATAACCTTAAAAACTTTCTTGTATTCAAAACGCTCTGCTCCTGGCGACAACGGATAAAAATATGAGGTTGTAATAGAGAGAGAGAGAGAGAGAGAGAGAGAGAGAGAGAGAGAGAGAGGGACGGGCTCAGCGGTGCGGCCCCCCTCTCTCAAATTTTAATAGTTAGTTAATAGTTAAGTATATTTTTATTGGCATTAGATACAGAGTCTATTTCGCCATAACACAAATTCAGTATACATAGTACATATTATGTATATTGAAACGCACGCTCGCTTTTTAAATACAAGTTCGGTACTAAGAGAGATGAAGAGAGAGCATCGCAACGCTTAGATTTTAAACCTATTCGACGTGTTTACACACACAAATTGCCTGGTGGGACTTTAATACAATACTCAAATGCCATGTAGAACTTTATTACAAACGCAGTTTTTTATCAATTAATTGATAGCTACGGCGCAGGCTCGAATTGGAAATACTGATTAAAAACGACTTTCGAAAAAATCGCATTAATCAGGATTCGAACCCAAGCTCACTTGGACAGCATTGTATCGAGCAATTAAGACTGACGCCTTAATCGCTTGAGCCAATGCGTGCTTTAAAAGAACGTTGTAATAATAGTTGATGATAGTAGCCGAATAGTAGATAATGAACCCGTATAAATAAAAAAAATGATCCAAAATCATCGACCATAAGATTTTAGTTGTACTGGAGCCGAGTTATAATTGTTCAGTCCTCTCCTGCAAAAAATCGCATTTTTCACCGCGAACAGACCGATGAACGGGACTGAAAACCGGATTCATTGCCTCATCATTCTTTCCTGGCTCCTCTGTTGCGCGTGGACCGCGAAGAACAATATGCTTTCAATTTTCCCATCGATGATGCGACCGATGCGTTCTGGCTCGCAACGAAAAAAAAAAAAAGATACGACGTATAAAGGAAAAACTGCGCGGCGAGAGGAGAGCGGGGGCGGCACGCGAATAATAACCAAACAAAACGAAACGAGCCAGAGAGTGAGAGAGAGAGAGAGAGAGAGAGAGAGACAGACGGAGACGGAGGATCTCGGATGCTGAAAACCGAAAAAAAGAGAGGGAGAAAAAAATGGAAACGAGCAAAACTGACAATCCAATTTCCGTTTTACATTGCACCCCGCCAGACCTGGTTTCGCTTGATATCGCTCCCCCGCCTATACATAACTATATAGCGTCACGTATCGGAAAATACGGGCCAGGAGGCCGAGAGAGAGAGAGAGAGAGAGAGAGGGAGAGGGAGAAGAGCTCGAGGGCGATAACGATGCGATCGCGCAATACGATGAAAGCGAGATGGAGGATCGTCTGAATGCTAAGTCGCAGTCGCGAATTAATTAATATTAATGGATTCTCGCGAGGGTGCTGCTGGTAGCCACACGTGAAGGGCCATCTTATCTCGGGAGCGGGTGGTGTGCAAATATCGCGAGGATAACGGCGCTGCCCGGAGTTATTAAAGTGGGTTATTGGTGGTCACTGAATGATTGCCGCAGCGCCGAGTTTTTTCAAGCGCTCGTTATTGAATACTTCGATTGCTTTTTCCTCGGAGGATTTAATGAATGCCGCGTTTATCTCTCGGTTTATCGTTAGTGCAGCGGAGATGGGGGGGACAGGTTTTCCTTAGCTTTTCGTTTATCTCTTAAACAAAATCCAAAGTTCATGGCCTGGCTTACGCTCGCGTCGCATCGTCCAAATTGAGCGAAACATAAGACAGCGCAGCAAGTCCGTTTACCCGCGTCATCGCTTCGATGGCAAACTTTCCCCTTGGCGGCTTCTACCCCGGAAATGGCCCAAGTCCCGAGAGTGGCGGCACGCAGCCGCTCGCATTCTCCTCGTTCTGTCTCGCGTCCGGACGAGGACGTCGCGCGACGTGCGAACTGAGAGCCGGCCGTAGGCGCCGCCGCCGACGACGCGGTTCCGTCGCCTATGCACTCGAGTTCCTAATGCAAACGTAATTTAACTAAACTCAGTCCGAGGAAGCTGCTTTGTAGGCAGCCGGTAGCCCCGAAATTAATGCCAGCCACAATCCACCGACGCTGCCAGTCGAGCCGCTCCTCCTCCTCCTCCTCCTTTCTCTCTCTCTCTTCTCCGAATATGGCTCCATATCCGAGCCCTCTGACCGCTGTTTATTCTCTCTATGGCATCGGGTTGCAATCCGAACTGTTTATTAGACTAATTCTTCATCCGCCTTTGTGCCTTATTATACTTGTGGCTAATCTTTTGTTTAGGCGACAGTGCAGAGGGATTTACTTTTTACCAGGAAGCTCTTTGCTGTGGAGTTTAGCCGGAAATTCATGGGAGAGTTGGAGTTGGGAAACATTTTTTGGGGGTTCATATAGCGTGAAAAATATTTCGGGGAAAAGAATTGTTTTTCAAGAGAAACAGAGTTGCTAGTGATTCAGTTAATATATTTAAATAAAATAGTGGTTGTCTCCTAAAATAAATAATATTAAAAAGTAAATATAACAATACTTTACTTAAGGAGTCTTCGGTGTTTTTGAATAAAATCACGTACATCTTTAAAGCTCAACAATAGTGTAAATAAACTATGCCAGATTCCTATACGAGAAAGAAATTCTATGGTTGACGAAGTCATTTTCGAAAAAATTGTCATTTTAATATGTCAGTCCCTTCTGGGACTCGTCAACAAAATCGATGAATACTCCGAAATAAAATCATGAGTCTTCGTGAAACAAAGATATATTTAGACATTTGTGTCTGAGAAATCCGTTAGATTAATAAAAACATTATGTTGACATATTAAATCCAAAGAAAATTGCGCATCGAAGAAAAATAGCCTATAATTCAAGTAACCTGAATGAAGTTATCAATTGACAGGGAGGTAAACATTACACAGAGTGCCCCGATAAATCATACTAATTTTTCGTTTTCCCTAATTTTTGGCGAATTTTCAACGGCTTTTTATTCTAACATTCCGGTACGATGAAAATACTTGCAATTATTAAAAAAATTAATGATAATAAGCATTCATTCAAAGCGTGGCTTCACTTGCTACGACACCAAATGCCGAAGACTCCTTAAGAGGTATAAACTACAGAAATATTTGTCAATTTTGTAAAATTTATTCAAATATATGGTAAGTTTATTATTTAAAATCACGCAGAGCAAGAAACTTGAGTGCATTCGCTCGACAATTAAAAGCGAAGTATATGCGGGAAATTGCAAAGAGACCTACACAACAAGGATAAATATATATGATTGATTATCTTCGTTAGCTAACAGTCAATAATATTAAGCGCAAATTGAAATGTATCAGATGCAGGATTCGAAATACACGTAATGATATTAAATGTTTAATACCAACTGGAGGTGTTGATGTAATCAAGTATGTAAATTAATATTTACCATACATTAAAACTCTTCAAAACAGCTTTCAATCACATTTGTTCAAATAATATATTTGATGGAATAGTAAATAATGCTATTTTTATGTATTGTAAATTAATATTATATATAAGTATGTAAATTAATATTTACCATACATTAAAACTCTTCAAAACAGCTTTCATTACATTTGTTGAAATAATATATTTTTGATGGAATAGTAAATAATGCTATTTTTTTCACGCAATTTATGCTTCATTCTGTTTCTTCTTCCTAAGAATTTAAAACTTCCTGTAAAAAAGTGTTTTCCGCGAGCTTGTTTATTCAAAAACTCAATAAAATCGTTTTGATTTCATTTTCTAAAGCAACACGATAAATTTTCTATCGACGATCGTGGCCGTTAACGCAAAATAATTGCACTCATCTGATTTTTTGGCCTTTAAATCCGAGACGCAAGCGCCATGAGCATGAAAATTTACCGAGAGAGCGTTGCCCATCAATCAAACCCGTCCTCTTACCGGCGTAAGCGTTTCAGCTCTCTACGTCCGTAAAAGGCGACATGCCTCAGACGTCCTCGACTTCCTTCTGAAAACATTCCCTCGCTCTGTTTTCGTAGCTGCAAAGCCGCTCGCTCGGAATTCCTGCGAAAAGTCGAGGGAGCAGCAGCGCCGGCCTAGTCGGCTTATTTATACACGAGCGTGTGCAGCGGCCCGGGAGGGGGAAAAGCGCGCTTTCTTGAGGTGCTTTCTCTCTCTCGCTCTCTCGCTCGTTTATGCATATAAGCGCGCAGTCTTCAGGTCGGGAAAAGCTCGGAGGCAGATTACACGGCCCGACAGAGCTCCGGTCCGCAAAGACCGAAGCAGACGCGATTTCCCGACGATGGCTTGTCTCGCGTCTCGTCTGCTCGGCTCTCTTCTTTTCGAGTGGCGGTCGCTCTGCAGACACGCTCGGCTTTGGCTGCGGGAAAATGGCCTGGCCAAAGCAGTCGGCTACTTTGAGGCTAAGAGCCGAGTGTTTGCGCGTTCTGACTTGAGAGGGCGACCCGGAATAGCTCATTGTAACATTTTTAAGATTCTGCATAGCGATTCTAGGTTTTCTTGTTACCGCGGCGATGTAAAGGGGGATGAAACATTGGTTGCGCTGCCTTTGTCGGTCGGATAAAGTATAAAGAGAAACATTTTTTTGCGAAATTGTTCAATTTTTGAAAGTTCAGTTTGCGTCTGAAGCAGGAAAGAAAATAGGAATTTCACTGCATAGTTTTTCTGTGACATTTTTTTTAGCGCAATTATTTTATGTGCATGATAATTGAATGCGGATAGTTTATAAAGCCAATAAACGGGTGAATGCAGTAAAAGAGATTTTTTTATGGTTCTTCACTGCAGCTACAATCAACTGCAAATCCTTTCAATGAAACTCTTTTTAGGAAGTATTCAATTTTTTTAATGAATTCAGTCTGCACATTTTCCACGAATTCTCCACTTTTTCGCTTTGAAAACGTTGATTGACATCTGCCATCGTCAAGTCAAATCTGCGATTATAATTGGCCTGGCGGAAAAATTTGGCCTAAAGAGAATTTTTTTACGGCTTATCTGCTTTTCCGGTAATAGTAAGCTGTCGAGTATTGTAAATTACGATGAAAATTTCTAGTACATTTAAGAATTTGAAATGAAATTAAAGGAAATAAGAAAAAAATTTTTTAACGCACTTTTATTGATTTATCACAGTTTTAATAGTTCCTAACGACAAAAATACTTTATGATTCACGTTTTAAAGTTTGGAGTATATTGTTAGGAAAGTACAAAAACTCCGGTGATTCATCATCATAATCTGAATAATTCCTCTTCTTATCTAGAAAATTGCGAGCTTTATTACTCACAAATAATTAATGTCCTCAGATTAGAAATAATTTTTAAAATTTATGAGTTATCGAAGATTAAAATAACTTACCAGTTTTCATTATTAAATACTTTTAATTTGAAACTGTTAGTAAAAAATGAAACGCGGCAATCCAGCTAAGCGAGCAGCTCGCGAAAAAAAGCCAGATGCCCCGGCAGAATCCTCGACTGAAACAGCGGCCTCGGAGACATTTTACGGAATCGCGGCGCACTCCAGAAGGACAGCGTCGCCGGAGCCCCCAATTTCTCGCCTTTCATCCGTCTCCAGCGGCGGCGGCGGCGGCAGTCGGCGAGGGGCGCGGCGACATCGAAATGCCAGGCGCGTCGCGCTTTAGTTAAATTCCTCGAGCGCGTGTAACGCACGACGACGACGACGACGACGACGACAAAGGCCGAGCTGGCTGCCGCGAGCCAAGAGCGCCGGGAGGAAGAAAAATGTTTTCTTATCGGCCCGGGGACTACGCAATAATCCCGCTTTCCCGAGGGCCCGGAAGCCTCTTTTATTCCCCTTTGTCTGGGATTTGCCCTGCTTTTTTTTTCTGCACCTGCACCTTGCGCGCGTTCGGATGTTTCGCCGAGGCATCGGGGTAAGTGCTTTGCATTCGCCGCTGGAGCGCTTTTTTGCTTCTGCGGCTGCAGGAGGACGCTGCTGAGTTTGCAAAACGCGTGCTTTTTATATAGTGGGAACACGAGCTTTGAGGGAAGCTTGTTTAGTGGCATTGCAGAAGAGGGAAATATAAAAATTGACTGTTAGCTTTTGAAAAAAGGACGATTTTAACTATGTTAAAGATTCTTTACGTTAATTTACATGTTTTATTTTAAGCTTGATATAATTATTAAAGAGTGCAATACTTTGTACAATATGTTAATGTTGAAACTGTTTTTTTGTTTTTCAGATTATTGAAGTGTATTATTGTTTGATATTTGATGATTTTCATTCACACAAATGAATGGCCGTTCGGGTAAGATTAAAATCTGTTCATTTTTATTATAATTGGAAAAGTATTTTAATGAAAAACTTCGACATTCGAGTGTATTATTGTTTGATGTCAATAATTTGGTGATTTTCATTCATACAAATGAATGGCCGTTCGGGTAAAATTAAAATCTATTCATTTTTATTATAATTGAAGAATTATTTAAATGAAAAATTTTAAGTAAAGACTATATATTCTCGACTACCTTTAGAAGTCAGAAATAGGTAATTGTGAAACGAGTATAAACTTATATATAATTAAATTTAATTAAGAAATCGGGGACCATTTCCGTTTAAAAATAAAAATATAAATTCAAGATGTAATATTTATAAAATTAAAGTAAAATTGAAAATTCCAAAGTCGTAAAATTCCTTACGTATTTTCGAAAAGCCAAAGCTACCAGTTCTGCGCTGAAACTGTTTAAGAGTACGCTGCATCCAACATTTTCTCCCTTTGACCCTATTTGTTGCCCGAAACCCAATAACTTCTAAGAAATGATATAACCGGCAGTAATACTGTAACTGTATCGCGAAATTCCTCTCCAATACGAATCAGCGCCAAGAAGTGCATCCCGGGGTCCTCAGCTCTCAATCTCTCGCGTCTGGCTGAGCTCGCTCGGGCGCCTGCAGTGTGCCGCTCCTCGTCATGTTGCTTTCACGAGCAATTGACGCGTACGAACGTTCCGCGGGGGAATTCGAATCTCGGCGCTCGAATTTCGAAATTAAACGAGATCGGGGGGGCGCAGGCCGAACCGATGAAATCGCGAATCGACCGACGTCCGCAGGGACCTCCAGTCTCTTTCTGTTTCTTCTTATTCTGTAAGCTACCCTTTTTACAACTGAGCAAAGGCATTCCGCGAATCGATGATTCAGCGAGCGGAAAAGTATAGATGCTGCAGCAAGGGATTAATAAATTGCAAAAAGTGCCTGTGTTTTTGTTACCGCGAAAATGGGAACAAGTTTCATCTAGTTGCTCAAAGATAAATGGCTTTGTCTGAAAAAGGTGAATGGGCTGGCTTTCGAGTGAGAATATTATGTGACGATAATTAAAGACGAGGATAAAAAACACTCGGAATAGGAGTAAAAATTACATTGCGACAGATATATACCAAGCAATTACTTTTCAGCAAGTGCCTTCGACAATCCATCTGAGGCAATAATACTCAGATCTCTTTCCCTCACTCTCGTGAAAAATAGTCCACTTCGCCAATGTCCTCTCGGGACGTTTATATCTATATACCTAGATTTCTCTACTCTCAACTAGCTTTCTCTCTCTCTCTCTCCTTTCCCACTCGGGGTATATATAGCTTTCAATGCGCATTTGCGCGAAATAGCTGAGGGTTATGAAGAGGCCCGGAAGGGCGAGGAAAGAGGTGAAGCCGTGCAAGCGAAATCTAATTTTCTCATTCACGCGCCCCGGAGAAAGAGAGGAACCACTCGCGTCAATCTACACGAGTTCTTTCGTATCGATTTCACGTCTCGGCAGTTCTCCGCTCCGGGAATCGTTGTGATTGCTGTACGCGCCGCTCTCTGATAATTCCACCGGGAGAGCAGGGAGAGAAAGAGAGAGAGAGAGAGAGAATGCTGGGAAAAGAGCGCGAGGGAGAATGACGGAAATAATGGTTAAGAGAGCAGCGGATGCGGAAACTGAATTCGTTTTTATTTGCTTTTGGCGAATGGCGCCGAAATTTGCGGCCCGGCAGCGAGCGTTTTTGTTTTGCTTAAAAGGGGGATGTCAAGGCTGAAAATTGGTTTTGCCCCGGGATTTAAAGAAATTTCAAGTGCCTCCTCTGAGAGGGACGTGGAATGAAATTTTCAGGAGGCCGGTGGGAGATTTTAAATGAATTTTAGAGAAATTTTTCACGGGAATTCCGAAATGACTGCGTTCGACGAATATTCATTCCTGAGTGATGGGGCTGAATTTTTGCGTGAGGTGAATAAACAGAGCGCTTTTCGTTTTGTTTTTCTTTCAAAGTTCAACATTCCTTTTTTTTTAGAAGGCACGTGCCGGAAAAATTGTTAATATGTAAAAATATGAGCTTCTTATATTCTTGAAATAAAAAGCTTTTGAACAGTGTGTACATCACTTTAATATTTAAGCCGTGTAATGCAATTGTTGATAGCTGTTGCGGAAGAATTGGTACATAAAAGTTTAAAAAAGTGAATTAAAAATATCTTATACATGCTATTTTTTAAAATTTGTTGTATTTAAATTTAAAACTTTTTAATTATTTAATCTTTCTTGACAAAGGTTTTGCACCCTTTGTTTATAAAAATTTTTCACAAAGTGACGTTACATTTTTCTAGATATCTACTTTTTTCGTAAAGCTTTAAGTGAATAATGGAAAAATGGCTAAAAGAGTAGTAGATGGAAAAGATAAAAGGAAAAAAAAGTGGATGAAAGTTAATTCATTTTTATTTGCTTTCAGAATTGCTGTAAAACATGTGCTTTGATGTATGAAAAAGTGAGTTTAATTGATTTGGAACTTGTTGGTTTCAAAAGGCTATAAAAAAAAATTTCTATTATATCCACTTTTATAAAAGTGAAATATTAGTTAAATTAACAAGTTTTCTATTATTTCGTTCGACACATGTTCATGTTTACAAAGTAATAACAAATTTATATTCATAAACTGCTGCAACGAAATATCGTGAGGCCGTCCGTGCGCGCAACTGCAAAACGGAGTTTGTTTACAGGTGCGTATTAGGACAGCAATCGAGAAGCAACGAACTACGTCGCATTGTTTTGATTTCAGTATTTTGGATTTCGGCGAAATAATGAATATTAATAATGTCGATATTGACGTGTCTACGTACACCTATATTTACGAAGTGTATTTATGTGTATGTTTGGTGAGTGATTGATAATATTTAAAATCGAAGAGTCTCGGTTAAGCTTTTGGAGTTTCGTGGAGATTTTGGGTATTTGTGTGAGTGGATGTTCGTGAGTTTGTTATTTATTATTATTGCTTTAAAATATATGTGATTGAAAATTAATCGAGTGTTTAAACTTATTTCTCAACCCTATGCAAAAATTCGTGTTGATTGGCCCGATCAACTACCGGTTTCGTTAAATAAATAAATTGTCAGTTGCATGGACATTAAACAAATTGTTTAAAAATGTACCGTGACACTGCACACTGCATATTTTCACAATAAATGTGAAAATTAAAAAATTACAAAGGTTTATTTCCACACGAGCTAAAAATAACGCATTCCAGTGAAATATTGGAGTTAATATTCATTTCCAAGCAAAGAGATTACCAGACGAAGAAAAAAAGGCTTGGCTAAAATGTACGCGAAATAGGTGTATAACGAAAAGGGTAAGTCAGATACGATTAAGACTAAAACAATGCATAATGAATATGTGATACGGCGTGCACGTAATGGAATGCGGAATTAGATGATAGAGAAGGCGAGGATGCGGGTGGGAGGGAGAGCGAACAATATAAACAAAAGGAGACAGAGGGAGAGAGAGACCCATGGCGGCTGCAGCAGCCGAGCAAACGAGCCAGAGAAGGACGGAGGAACGGAGGAAATGCCAAGTCGTTGGGAGGAAGCTCAATTAGGATGCTGCCGTATCCAGGATTTCCAGGTGAGGCTTATCGACGTTGAAATACAATCGGCTAATGGAGATGAAGGGGGTGGCGGCGGGCGGAAATAAAACGAAAAACCTCCGCACGCATCATCGAGCGCGGTATTGGGGGGGGATTTTCAAATGTTTTCACGAATGCTAACTGATGGGAATCGATCGGCCCATTGTGCTCGCCTATAGGAAGGCATTATTGTATCACTTTGCCTGATCACTGCGGAAAGGGGGTCGCTTCGATCCGATTGCTACCCACTCTCTTTTCTCGGGAGCGAGAAAAGGCCCGAGAAGAAGGCTGAGTGCATTTCTGGTAAATATTAATTCCTCGGCGCTGCGGCGAGCTTCTGTACTCTCCGAAACTCTAAAAAGTGTGAGCTCGCTCGGCATTTCGGAATTTCGAGCTAAATATTTGAGGTGCTAAGGCTTCCTTGCTTGTAAGGGTTACGCCGATCAGCTTTGAAGTTTGCTCCCACTTTTCAAGCGGTAAAAGAGAGGCTTTTTTCAAATACTTTGATAATGAAGTATTGATTGCTCGGCAACCGCAGAGATATTCAATAAAATATTAAGAGTTTATCCAGAATTAATTTATTGCAACAAAAGGTTATTTAAGTGGTGTAATAAAATACTTTGATATAATAGAACGAATGATTGCGTTTTCAAACCTCCCGGTCGAATATTGGAAAAACTAATCAATAAATTTCTAGAGTTTAATTCGCGAGGACGAAAACGAATCATGACTCCCGATACATCAACAAGCGCTTGTAAATCATCCAGGAACATTTTTTCCCGACGGACTCGCGCTCAAACGATTAGCCGATTCTGTGTATTTTATTCAGCCGTCAGTGCCCAACCATGGAGAAGGAAAACTTCCTGACTCCCTTCTAAAGACTCCACTCGCCGAGCGAATGCAAAACTGCACTCAAATAAGCGTATTGGTCTCGGCGTTTTTTTCCGTAGCACCGTCGGCTTTTATTCTCGTGGACGAGAGCTTCCTTATCAGCTCGAATCAAAACGCCGGCCGACGCATCAAGGGACAAGACCGGAGCCTTTGAGAAATTAATTGTACGACCTAATGAAGTTTAATGGAGCTCTAAGCCGTTGGGCGAGTTTTGAGAATAAATGTAAAGCAAAGTGCGCTTTTACGCGACGGAGGCAGGAGGCGCCGGGAGGAAGTGGCAGAGAATAAAGTCGAGGGAAACTTATGTTTTATGCAGCCCCGGCGACATAAAGAATCTTAAATTTTCCGTTTAATGAATATATTACAGCGTATTTTAACAATGTGACGCAATCTGCATGAGAAAGCCCCGTGTGTACACTCTCGCGCGGGAATAAAGGATTTATGGTAATTCGATATAAATATTTTTAGCTGGTCCTCTTTGCTTCCTTTGCCGGACAACTTGATCACCGCTTTAATTAGTTTTTTTAACGAAGGATCGGCGGGACTCAAACGGCGACGGTTAGGTAAGGGTAATTATTCCGCGCTTCGCAACGACGGGACACGAAATATTTACAAAAATGGAATATTTGCGTCATTCCGATGATGGATTAATTTAATTCTAGAGCGTACTCGCGCATCTGCTTTGAATACATGCATACATTCACATATTTGATGTCGCTAAGCTCGCTACAGTTGAAAAGTAACAAGCAGTTTAGGCAACACCTGTAAATCAATTTTTGGAATAGCAGACATAAAGCAGCTTAATAGTTTCGGCTGGCACAGTTTGCGCTTCGCGCGCAACGACCCTAAATCTAAAACAAAAGCGTCGCAGTTAGCTGCAGATAAAAGAGCACTGAAAAAAAGTAATAGAACGAAAATGGCATCCGGGGGAGGGAAAAAAAAAAGATCACCTCTTGAAATAATCAAGATCGCACTCTCATCACATGCTTCCCCTCGTTCCTTTTTTTTTTTCACAGGGCTTTTCACGCAGAGCGGCATTCTTCGTGCCGTAAAACACAATAGACAATGGGCACACTCGGGGGAGAGCTCGCTCATATAGAGAGCTAGAAAACGAGAGGCTAAGAGCTCCGTTCATTACAAGAGTGGAAACGACTACGAGGACGGCAGCCAAACGCAAAACAATGTCGGTGGCGGTTAGATGTCCCCCTTTTGTAATACCAGGCGGACAGGCGTGGCAGCCGAATGAATGAAGAGAGCAGTCGATGGCCTGGCAGAAGCAAATTATGGATTATTATCCGCGCGGCGCTCCGTATTTCGATATTCGCCTCGGAATCGGAATAATTGTGCTCTGCCGCTCGCGTAATTGAATGGACGACAATGGGCTCTGTCGCGAAGACGACAAAACCCCCGTATGACTAAGTAGGCTCCGGATGTACGTCCGCGCACACTTACACGCACACGCACGCCCGCACACGTCGCCGCGTCCAGCCGGGCGGCGATCGTTAATTACATTGGACGTCGATTGTGCAGCCGCATGGCAGACGCACTACGGAGGAGTGCATTATCGATGGAGAGGCTGGGCCCGATTGTTCTTGAGGCATTTGCGGTTTTACGCCGACAGCCTCTGCGGTGCCTGCGTTCGAGTGGATTTCATTGTTGGCGCCGAGAGAGCAGCCGATGACGATCGTTCGGCTACGAGGACTGCTGTTCCTCGCCTTTTTTTTTTCGGTGCGCGGGTCGCATTGTCGAAATGGTCGTTCTTTTTTTTTTGTTTTTTGTTACCGAGCCTTTTTTCGACGAGATGCCAGCGCGGTTTTCTGATGGTGATTAAAATTTAGCGAGTACTGCTGTTGGAATGGAATTTTCGACGAGCGTCTGCCGTTTTCATGATTATTTTAGGAAACGCGAGGGAAATTTTGAGAAGATTGGAAAATAGTTCGGAAAAGCTGCTTCACGGTACTTACGATAAATCGAAAGTTATCATTACCAAAAAGGATACGCAGAGTTACGTAAATAATGGAAATAAATGACACCAATGGTTTATTCTGTCGAAAAAATGGTTTAATCAAATAAAAAATCCAACGTTTCAGTCTCAATAGAGTATAAATTAGAGTACTTTATTTAATTTGATAAGCAATTAAACTAGTTCGCAGTTATTAGATGTAATGGATTATAATCGCAGTGAAGTAGTACATATGCAGTTTAGTCAGACAGATCGATAGTTAACATGACTTAACCTACTAAGTGGTTAGACTCATGCGACTACTGAATTGTTCTCATTTATACGTTTACCTTGTTCTTCAATGGCTAGGAGCATCAAATTACGAATCAAATTACGAATAGCTTGTACGCAAGCAATTATAAATTATTAAATAAAGTATTTAATATAAAGAGATTTCGCTCGACAATATTAACGGTCTCAACGTTTAATAATAAATTACATATTTATTATTATAAATAATTCTCTTTTGCTCAAATAAAAAAAAAGTAAAAAAAGAATTCTCCGATCGACACAAATATTTAACTATAAAATTATTATTCTGAATTTAAAAGATTCATCTACAATTTATGATTAAAACTGTAAATTTGACGAGAACCTTATCAAATTATCTTAACCGACAGATGTCATCTTACCGAATCAAAACCAAGGCGCACGCAAATAAAGCAAATTCCCGGTGACCAGTAATGTAAAGCCAAGAACACCAGTAACAGTAATACATCGTCGTTCCAATTCGGCTCCTCGGCGGCGTTTCAGGCGGCAATAGTCTCGAGCACGACGACAAGCCACGGGCATCGGCATCCGCATTATTAACCCTCTCTCTCTCTCTCTCTCTCAGATCGAATTCGACGCATCCCACGGCTACGGTTTATCGCGAGTAACGAGTCTGCCGCTGGCAATTTGCCTCCTCGCGAGACGAGCGTTTGATCCGCGACGAAGGGCAATAAAGCCAACTAATCCGCCGAGGAAATCACGGCCGACAAATAGAGGAGCCAAATGTCCGTACGGACGTTGCTACCTACATGTCCCAAGGGGGAGGTGGAGGGGGAAGGATTTTCCTCGACGAGACGGGATGGATGCGGCCCGAGAATTATTGGGGGAAGGTGCGGAGAATTGACGGCAGGGCTTTTGCAGTTTTAGGCTACGTTTTACTGGCGGAGTTTAGTTGCTGCGGACCGCGCTGTTACGGCTGGTTAGAATTTAAGGCCAGCTGTTTGTGAAGGAAGCATTAAAAATGCAGGCTTTTATGCTTACCGAATGTTCATTTCGTTCAAATTCATGCTTCATCGTTTCATTAAAATTTAACATGAAACCTTTACCTGGAAAAGCAATTTCGGAAACTCACGGCATTTAAAAGCGTACAATTTAATTTGTAGTAAATCTCCGACCGCAGGGCAAGCTCAAAATGAATTTCCTAAAACGAATTTCGGCTCCGAACTCGAGATACTTATATTAGTGCGTCGTAGCACTCGAAAATTCCTAAGCAGCTTCCAAATTAATATCACCGACGAAGTCGTAGTGTCACTCCCAGTCGTAAATCTCAAACAATCAAATAAACGTTCTCCCAAAATTTCGAACAATCCCAGCCAACTACATCGTCCCGGCATAATACCGTCCTCCAGCCAAGTCGTCGTAATTAAAAGCTTCCTGGAAACATTAACCGGCCAAGTGCAATAAATAGCTTCGTTGAAAGCTTCTTAGCTCCGAGTCGTATACCTCTCTCCCCCGTCCTCGGTGGGGGGAGAGGAGAGCAGCGACGAGACAGAGGCAGGAAACAGATGTCACTTGGGCGCACAAATCCCCGAGGTCAAGAGCTCAACTCTTCACCGGCGGATTAACGGAAGCACGGAGGAGGGGGCGGGGGGGTATTACAATTTTATGCATTGTAATCCGCGCGCGCCTTCCGAAGCAGGGAGAGGGGGAGGAAACGCGCGAGTTACGAGCCCCGGCCGCGGGACACGTCAGCCGGCCGCCGCGCCCCGCTGACGCGTCGACGGAGGCGAGCAGCCGGAATGAAAGAGCCCCGGAGGAGGGAAGGGACGCCCCCGACGTTTATGCGAATAATCCTTTGCACAATGGCATTACCGGGCCCGGGCTAAGCGCTTTTTGCCGCTGAGATTGTTCTATTTATTGTTGGGGTGTACTCGCGGGGTATATAGTGCTCGCGGAACGTTCATTATTTTAGCAGACGCGAGGGGATATTTAATCGTTGTTGTTAGCACGCTCGCTTTTCGGGAGTCGATGTTGGCAAGTACTTTTAATTCGGTTTCGTTGTACAAACATTCCCGTTGATTTACAAGTAGTTCGTAACTCTAAAAGTAAAATGCGGATTTTTCCTAGAAATATATAAGGAACTCTAATTAATTGATTAATTATCACTTATTAAGGGAGATGAGTTTTAAACATTTTAAATTATAAAAATTTTATAAAGAATTAGTATTAAGTTTTCTATGTGACTTAAAAAAATTATGCTTCGTTGAAGCATATAATAATTTAACATAAAAAACTGCAGCCGAAGCTCGAAATAACAAAGTGGCATTATTCCGGGAATAATTTATGAATCCGTCGAAATGCAGATGCCTGATTCTTCAAAAACCCGCATTAATATCCCATTTTCAATTACCTCTCGCAGTTTAAATAATTACTTAATTCGAGTCTGCGTTACCCGCCAACGTAGCGTGTAACTTCGAAAAATATACGGCGATGCTTCAAAGAGCCGCCGAGTTCTCGGAGGCGTCTTGTTTAGTCAGCTCCAGAAAGAAAGCACACACAGCCGGGTGGAGCTCTGCGCACGCACGGAAAGGTGTGCGCCTCCTCTTTCAAACTTAATTATCTCATCCGAGGCGGAGAGGCGCGCAAAGGAAATCCTCTCAAAATAATTATGCCCTCCAGCCTGCCGGAAAAATCAAGAGCAAACGCTGCGTCAGGTGGATTCCGTGACTGCGCAGCATTATGCGAAAATGAACAGACGCACGCATTTAGATACCCCGGGCTTTTTCCTTTTCTCCCCACGAGAGAGAGAGAGAGAGAGGGAGCGAAAAAAGTGTAGCGCGCGATTCAGCGTTTCTTTTGCGCAGCTCCTTTTTGTATCGCATTATGCATGTATAATGACGCGCCGCTTGATAAGGTTCCTCTTTTCTTTTTTTCCCGCGCGCCTCCGTTACAGTTTTTGCGCGCTGTACGTGCGCGAAGTGACGAGGCAGCAGATACGTCGAGCTTGGCAGGACTCGCTGGACGCGATTCTTTTTTTTGCTTTCTCTCCTGCATCGGTGATCGCTGCTGGAACAATGAGGAGGAGCTGCCTACTTTTCCATATCAGTTTTCGAGCGCCGGTCCCGCTTTGGCAGAAAAGAGTTTCTTCTGCCTTTCGTTATCTTTCTTTCTGCTTTGTTATTCTTTTTTCGAACTTGTTTTGCTGCCTTTCACCGCTTTGCGAGGGATTTTTAATTATGGGGTATCCCTCTTTTGTTTTTTCTTTCTGGAAATGTTTGAAGATATTAATCAAAGGAGCCTATATACATAAGTTTCTTTATTCATCGGAATTTATCTAATATAGCGTTTAAATAAAAGCTTCTGAAGTAATAACTTTTTACTAAGAAAATTCAATAAAACACTGAAGTAAAATTTATGCGATTTTCGAGCCTTCGTTGATTGTTAAATTTCATATTTTCGCGCATCTATGATCGCAGTGGACGACGGCTCCAATATTTTAGGCACCAGGTGGTAAGAGTTCCAGAGACCCACGTTTGGGGCCAAATTTTATATATGTACCACGAGGATCCTCCTTTAAAATAAACAATAAAGCATCACGAGCAATCAATTTGTTTCAGTGCAATAAACGTTTGACAAATTCATGGCATTATGAATCACTCGACCCTCATGAATTATTCAGCAGCAGTATTTAAATTTCGGCGAACAATCGTGTATTCACGCTGACCTTAAAAAGCCCGAGACGTCAAAAGGCCGTCCGCAAACATATCAGCCTTACCATTAGAAGAGAATTACGATGCTTGACTCTTAGAGGCATTTCCACCCGCGTCCGAAGAGCACTTTGTCGGCGACCCTTAATTTCCCTCGGAATCCCATTTTTCAGCGCTTCCTCGAGCGGAATTATCGCTCCCGCGTCCCTTCCTACGCCGCGCATAAAGCAAAGCTAATTCTCGGACTGGACCCTCGAGAGTGACGGAGAGAGGCTTAGGTATATATATATATATATACGTATACGGGGCCGACAGACTAGGTGGAAATCGCTGCGGATATCCTGGTTTATTGAGGAGCATTGTGCCGGGCTCTTTCCGGCCTTTTTCTCGCGCGCGCCACGGCCCGGACGAAGTATAGAGAAGCCACGTCGCGAGAAAAACTTGTTCTTCTTCTTTCGGGGGAAGGAAAGAATGTGGAAGGAGAGAGTAGCCGGACGTCGGCACAAAAGCCCACGGCGACCAATGCCAAGTCGGCTAGACGGCTGGCGAATGGATCTGGGCAATCCTATGTATGGCCGCTCGCGGTGGAAAAGTCGGCTTTTAAATTCGAGAGAGAGAGAGAGAGAGAGCTTGAGAATAATTAGTCGCGAGAAAGTTTATTCAACTGTTTTAAATGGTTTTCAACTTTTAGCGACAGGATTATTGCAATTAAAAATTATAGAATTATTAATTGTCGATATTGGAGGGTCTGTACAATTAAGCTGATTTATTAAGCAGCTGACAAACGAGATTAGCATTTCATTTGACGTAAATGATATAAATTTCTGATAATTTTATCTGATGTTGTCGATCTGAAGTTGATCCGTTTCGTCAATTATCTTTTAAACATTAAAATTCATACCTATCAACCTCTTTTAAAATTATTTTCAAGTATTTTCGACAATACCTCCGTAAATCTCATTTAAAGCAAACAAAACCTGCCGCGCCAAACAACTCTCAATTAAAAGCCTCTAATTCAACCGTTCCGAAAACCCCCCAGAAAAAATATTCGCAAACAAGCTCGAGAGCTTCTCCCGCTCCCAGACGCGCGGCCATCCTATTTGCTCGACCGGTTCGCGCGTACTCCCAGGGTGATAGAATGCGCGACCGGTGACAGCTGGAAAAAAACAGCAATGGCCAGGGGTTTCGGCAGGCGCCGGCCTGTATCGGCGAACGGCTCTCGCGCGACGCCGAATCACGCATTCGTACATAGCCCGCAGGTGTTCATGAACGATCGCGCCAACTTTATATTCCGGCCTCGATTTTCTTTTTTCAGCGGCGCATTTGTCAGCGGGATTCGCGGGGTTACGCGCGCGCTTTTCGTCCTCTTTTAATTACTTGACGTTGATTTTTGCGCTTTTTCGAAATCTGCCGCGGCGGAGGTAGAGATTTTTTTGGGTAATATCAATGAGGTGGACTAAGGAAATGAAGTTATGGATTTTGGTTAAACACTGTATTATTAAATCATGGTGAATTTGGGTTTTAAAATCTTTATTAAATAACGAATGACCGAAAAATTTTCGTAAGCTATTATCAAATTTTACCAGATCCGAATTTCAAAAAGCATTATTCCTTGACTCCATTAAACGAGATACAGTGGCGAACGTTATCCATCACGACTATCCGGCATACCGCATAGAAAATACACTGCCATTCATCAACAGAGGGTGGAAAAGTTTTTCCACAATTCAAGAACGCAAACGAAACCGCAAAACAAATCCATTTTCCTCCGTGCCTTTTAAACTCGCGGGGGGCGATCCATCGAAGCCATCGTTTTCCACCCTGCTAAAACCCGTTATTGCTTCCCGGTCCAGCTGAAAATATCGATCAGCTCCTAAAAAAACGAAAGAAGAGAGATCGAGTAACTTGCCCGCCGAAAAAGCCAAGCTCGATCAAAGAAAACAAAGTTCCTCCGAGCGAGGAACGAATGAGCCCGCCGACGAATTTATCAGTCGGAACGGGCAGAGATAGAGGTGAGTTCGCAGCGGGCGCGCACTGCGCGAGTCGAGCCGCGGTATCGGAGCCGACTATCGCCGAGCGGAAGCTGCTCGCGTCGAATAGCCTCGTTAATGGCTCGCCGAGCTGCGGCTTCAAATTTCATTTCCGTATCCTCGAGCTCGCGGCTACTCCGTCGCGCCCCGCGATCTTTCTCGCCCCAAAATCGAACGCGATAATCCCTCCCGATAGTATCTCTCTCTCTCTCTCTCTTCCACTGCAGACGATGTCGGGTCTGGTCTGACGCGGAGTCGTTGAATTACTTGTTGGGTATCGGGTAGCTTGCGCTCGCGGCTTATGGACTTTGGAATTCCCTTTGTATTATTGGTACAATACTTTAATTTTTGTGGCCTGTGCGCTTCATTTCGCAATGTAAGCTACAGATCTTTATCGGACTGTTCATCGGGGAAATGTAAATAAAAAAAGGTAAGTTTGTTGAATGAGATTTATCTTGGCAACCCTGTAGGTAAGAGACTGTCTCTCGTTTCCACGTGGAGGTATACTAAGTATTCCTTGATGCAAATAGTAAGCAAGATTTGTCATTAAGATTGCAGAGATACCAAAGTTACGTTCTACTAAAGGGCCACATTCACGATTGCGTTGAGTGAAATATTTATTTAAATCAACGCGTATTTTAACAGAAATTTTATTTATCACAGAAAGTAAAGCAAACCATCAAATTTATCCTGAAAATAGCGTTTGAAGCTCTAGTAACGCGCTTGAAATGACTTGTAAAAGGTAATGTAAAACACGGTGTAGCAGGAAATATCGAAGAAACCCTTTACCTCGATATCTCGAAAAGCTCCTTGAAAATTGGCCGAACAAGATGTATATCATGCACGCCGTCCTATCTATCAGCGAAGCAGAGCCCCGAGAACTATTTGTGACGGAGGGGGGGACTACAGCGAAGAGACGGCGGAGCGAGAATTTGCAGCTATATTGAAATCCTTCTATTACGGAATTGATAAAATCTATTTGCTCTTTCTCGCCCAGCTTCCGACCCCTCGAAACCGATCTTGGACCAATTAAGAAACGGCTGAGCGCCCTAACGCGATTATAATCTACCCCCATGAAAATTGAATAGAGCTCCTCGCCGAGGAAGGGGCAAGATTTATCTTCACGATAGACCAAACTGGAAAGCCCGTAATTTCGCGGAATTAAAGTGCATCGGACTGTGCGCGAGTTCCTGCAGTCGAGCGAGAGAGAGAGAGAGAGAGAGAGAGAGAGAGAATCTGGAAAGGGCTGCGAGTCTAAATAAAAATTTTCCTTTGCCATATATACTTCCTTTTCTTTCGGCGTCCGGCTTCATAAATAAAATAAACGGACTTTGCGAAAATTGCGTTTTAATTAAAATTTTAATTAAAGCGGCGAATATGCGAAACGGCTCGGGATAATGAATTTCAGATACAGTCGTCAAAAATATGCGATTTTCGCGTTCGAATAAAGCCCCCTTCGTTAGAGAATTATTTGAGTAATGATAAAGCGGCGCGTTCGACTTTCTATACCTGTGTATGCAAATGTTGTAAGGCGGGTTTAATATTGGGGTTTTTTTCATAAATGCGCGGATCAAAAGTTATGATTAAGTAAGTTATTTAGAGACGGGATCCGTATTTCATTCCTAGCTTTTCAAAGGTTACATTTCATCAAGTTGAAATTGGAACTTTTACAGAATCCGAATTAGACAGTTACATTTGAAGTTTTCAAAGTTTACAAATTTTATAAAACTTTTATAAAAATAAATTCTCAAACTTTTTCACGCCGAAAACTTTCTCAAAGAAGAGCCCGAGATTCATTGCCGAGTATAAAAGCCAAGATTATTCTAACTTTAACTCAACAAAATTAATTAACAGGACGTGCCAACTTTATGCCAAAACCTATAACCCACTCATATAGCAGCTCCCACAACTTGTTCCCCCGATAAATTACGCGTCGCTTAAAAAGATGGTTAAAAAGTCGAATCTATTTCTAGATTATCAGTGCACCTTCACGCGCTGGGAAACTTGCGAGAGCGAGCTTTCCTCGACGGGGACGTCGTTTTTGTTTGACTTTTCCTCGACGCCGAAGCGTTATAACGGGCCGCGCGTATTAAAAATTCAGCTTAACCTGCTTACGCGATAGAATTTATTAATGCGATCTACGGACGGGAGCAAAGTTTAATAGTCTGCGACGAGGAGATGCGATTTATTTTTCTTTAACGGCTTTCAATACCTGAATGATTAATGGCACATCGTTCGGGAAATAGTTTTAACAAGTTAAACTTTGCGAAGTATCGTTTATTTCAATATTTACGCTGCGCTGATAAGCGTCGTGTCTGAAAATTAATTAAACTGCTGCGGTATTTGCAAAGACGAATCCAACTAGTAGATAAACTCGACTTTAGTCAGACGCGTCTGCGCACTTGTTCAAACAAAAAGATAACTGACATATATTTTCGTGAATAAATTCCTCATACTCTCAGCACGTAGCGTAAAAATGGCCAAGCAGTGATACGTACGTGAAGGGCAATAATTACACAGTGCGATTGAACATTGCGCGGGAGAGCGAGGCGTGATCGCAGGTGGAAATTAGCCGCGAATGGCAGCTAATTATCTGTATCATGCATGAGAGCTGAAATCGTTGGTACAGCCCAACGAGTCAATTGTCGGCGAGTCGCAGGCCCTTTGTTCCTTATGCCGCTTCGCGGATGCCGCCAACAATGAAATTAATTGCCGAGGCATTCCTCTAGCTCTCTCTTGAGCTCAAATTTTAATTTACTTTCCGTGGGTCTGTTGCCGTCTGCGCTTTCAATGCGCGCGAAAAACCGTGCTCAGAAAATGAAAAAGGCGAAAGTTGTGATTTAATCTTGAATAATAAACTTTTCAGCATTCTCTCGGAATATTGGCGAAGAGTTTTTTATAATTAATAAAGAGAATATTCTGCAATAAGATTATTCTCGGAAGGTTCTATCATGTACATATATAAAATAAGGTATTTTTTAAAAATACTTTTTAAAAATTGACAATGATTAAAATTGTAAATATAAATAATAAAGAATAATAATTAATAAATTATTTCAATAAAAATTCGATTCATCATCAGGACAAAATCCGCAATTACGCCTCTCGCTCAACCCAAAAAGCTCATCGCAAAAATTCCAAAAGCTTTTTCAAAAATCTCTTCCCGCGCGGCGAAAGGAGGTGGGGGGGAGCGTAGGCGCGTATACACAGCTTAAAACAAAAGCGCGGCAAACAAAGCCGGAGGGGGAAGTAGCGGAGGCTCGCGAGAACTCCGGGGGCGGAAAAATTGGGGAAAATTTCAGCGCTGCGAAAATCAGCCGCTCTCGCAGAAGCAGCGGCGGAGTCCGAGTGCCGCGTATCATTAGTGTCTAATTGCGTCTCTCTTCCCCAAATCTCTCTTTCTCTCTGCCTCCGCGGGCTTGCGCACGTCCGCGCGCGCGCGCGGGGCCGAGGGAAACGCTCGCGCGCATGCATCATCTCTAATTACGGCGTCAATTAAATATAATGACACACACTCGAAAATTAGAGGCCAAGCGGGCAAGCAAGCGCGCGTCTGGTCCTCCAAAGCGTATATACGTATGTGTGTACGTGTGCGCGCGAGTCGAGGCATTTAAAGTATGCAATTTGCTCGCTCGCCCGTGGCCTGAAAAGAATACCGGGGAGGAGGCGAAGAAGGTAACGCGAGCCTGCACCGCTCTTCTCAAAGCATGCAAATGCGGCCCGCTTCAAGGCAAGCGCCGCGCCGCCGCGTTCTCGCGCGAGCGTTATGCCTATGTATGGCTGTGTGAGTGCGTGCACGAGGCTGGAAAATTTCTGTGTTTCGGGATGAAAAGGGTCGAGCTTGGCCGTCGCCGCGCTCATTCGCTGGCTTCTTTACTCGTCGATGCTGCTGATGCCACTTGAAACTTTTCGCGGGTTTTCATCGTGCCTCGCTTCGTTGTTTCAGGGCGTTAAGTATTTTCATTGGGCGCGGAGGAGGATTCGGACTGCTTCTTTGCATTCGTTTGTAAAATTGAACCAGTTTTAAAGTTTAATGCGCGGAGTGGAAGCGAAATAAAGATTTTGAGATTTCTGAATTTATGAATAGTAAAATGAAATGGAAGTTGTTGACTTAAAAAGTGGTATACCTAATTTACAAAATAATTTTAGGAAACTTTTATAACATACTTTTTATGCAGTTTTATGAGAGAGCATTTTATTTGATAAGATTACACGCTAAGATTTATTTGAAGACCTTGTAGAAGTTATTTTCCCAAAAAAGAAGTTGCATTTTTTGCTATTACATACTATTTTTCATATTAAATACTATTTAATTCTCAAAAAGAATTTTATTTCAGAAGTTTTAACGTTATTTCATAAAATAAGATGTATAATTAAACTTGCCAAGTCCTCAAAGATAATACAACTGCTCAATGTACATCAGACTAGTCAAAATCCTCACACCACGCCCTACCACATTCCTCCAATATTTCAGCCTCCGCCGCTGAGTGCCGTAGTTTCGGCTTTCTATCTCTCTGTCTATCGCGCGCACGTTAACATCTCCAAAGTTACAGAAGAGCGAGAGCGAGGCGGGAGAGACGGGGGTGGCGGAAAGAGCGAGCGAGAGTGGATGGAAAGCCCCGAGGTGGCTCGTTATCCCCGGTGTAAGAGAGGCTCGGCTCAGACAAACAACCTCATTTGTCATGCGCTGACCTCGCGGCGGCTCGTGCACCTCGACCTCTTTTCGGCCGCGTCTTTGCTCCCGCTGCCACCGACGCTGCTTGTTGTTGTACCCGAGGGTGGCTGCAGGCACGGAGTGGGAATCGAGCTAATGCCGCGATGTTTTTCAGGAGTGAGCTCGGTGGAGTGGATGAACTTCATCGAGCTCAAGCTGGGTTGAGTAATCTCAAAGGGGAAGGGGACTTTGAATTTTTAGATAAATTTTCTAAAGTTTCAAAGTGCAATTATTCTGCAGAATTAGAAAAGATAAAAATTGGAGCTTGAAATTCGAAACTAATTAAAATGGTTGGAAAATAAAGAAACATTTAGAATGAGAAATTGAAGCTCGAGAAAATTTAAGCAAAATACCACTGCTGTTTTAATTAAATTTCTGTTTAAACTACTTTGGCGAAGGTAAATTCATTTCTTTAAGTAGATTTTGTTGTATTTCCAGAATTTAAAGTACAAACTTCTTTAAAAAATAATAAGATTTGTAAGTCAGTCTTTTTTTTTAACCAAGTCTGAAGACTTGGTTTACTCACTTAAGCTAACCAAGATTGAATGCTGGGAGTAACAATCCTTTAGATTTCCATTTAGAATAAATAGATTTGATGACAAAATCATTAGAAATAATCTTAAGCTTCGCAGTATATACTGCGTCAACCGCAACATCGTAAACGACCAATTCTTTTCCCATCACTCCGCCGCTTCTTCTCTTTCCCAAATTCGCGAAGCCAAGAAGGCGCGAAAGAATTAGAACAAGACAAAGAGTTCCGAGGAAAAGAAGCGACGGCTCAATTAAGCTCTACCGTCCGCCCGGAATCTGAACGATGCGACGCTCGCCAAGTGACTTTCATTGTTGCAAGGTTGCAACAACACTTTGTCCTGGCCCTCCCCCTCCTCCGCTGTCTCAGCCGTGATTGCCGCGAGAAACTTTCGCGCAACTCCTCTAGAACGATGCCACCGCAGCGTATGCCGGAGGGGGCGGGGAGGTACTTGGATTGCTGGAAGTCTCGTGCGTTACTATGAATATGTTCCATTGTCAGTGGTGCCGCGTGTATAATTGGCGAAGTTGCCGGAGCCCCGAGAATTATTGTGGCATTACTTAAAGACGGGCGCGACACTGTGCGGGAACTTGTTTTTATATTAATAATCGGGGAAACTTAACGCCCGCTTCTTTGCCAGTGACAAAGGGGACGCTGACAAAGTTCCGCTCTGAGTTTCTCTTCGTCTTTGCTGTGGTTTTGGAGACGCGATGGGTTTCGCAGTGTTATGTACGGATTTATCGATTTAAATATATTTAAGTTTGTAACAAATAATTATTTATTGTTTAAAGAATTAATATTGGCTCATGAGCCTGTATATATAGTTGACTAATCTATATTTTCATGGGATAATTATATTCAGTGCGAATTTCTGCGAATGTTGATTTACAATATTTTGTTATTTAAATTCTTATAAATTTATGTTTATTGATAATTATCCTCTGATTTTTAAATTAGAGCTCGCTTATTTTAGTCGTAATACATGATGTTTCTGAATTATATATGATTGGCATGTCACAGCAGTATTGGATCAGAGTTCTAATACTATGGAAATAATTTATGGGGTTTCGAATTTTTTAACTTTGCCTGTTCGCTGTTTGGCTGCATCATAATTTATTTAATTCACCTGTGCTTTCTTTGATGAAGTTCGGAAAATCCGTTTGAGCTTATTTCAAACTTGCTTTAGATTTGCAGCTTGGTAGAAATAAAAAAGTTGAAACGGTTGAGGAGATTTGTATATGCAAGTTTTAAACCTTTTATTTCTTGCTTCCAAATTAAAACTTAGTGATGCTTAATAATTTCTTAGAATAAAAGTATATTTTATTAACCAATCTTTATATATTCTACTGCTTCGAGAAGATTATTCCTAAAATTTTCTATTGAATTAGTTATGTCATATTAAATAACTACTTTAACGTACAGTGCACAATTTTTTCTTTTTCCTTTCAACGTCCTTTTTTAATATTTAAAGAGATGCAGATGTTGCTCAACTATGGCTTTTTTATCACAGAAATTATCTATCTATCGATTCAACTGCTTTTATTCTTCAGTTTAAAAAGATACCAAACACAAGAATTAGTAATTAAAAATTCCCTTTTATCGCGGAATAAATCGAGCTTCGTAAAGTCTTTTATGAATAAATCATATTCGCGTATCAAAGCTGCGTCATTGAACCGTTTATTAAAACAAAATAAACTCAAAACTCCGCCAACTTCTCGCTTTAACTCGATAAAAAGCGCGACCTTTAAAATAAGCATAAGAGAAGCCATTAAATTAATAATTACACCTTCAATTACTCGCTCTCGCCGCAGCAAGGGGAAAAGCTCGCCTTGCTTACCCCATTTCCTCGACTTCAAACGCCTTCAAAGGTCATTAACTCTTGTTTGCGTGCGCGATACGTAAAAAAAGCCCCGAGTTTTATAAAGCTCTCTACCCGGCGCTCGTATAAAACGTCGCGCGCCCGAGTTTCTCCTGTTTTCTGAAAGATCGCCGCTAAGTATCTCAAAAACTTCCGGGGAGCTTTTAACAACCCGGCGAGGAGTCGAGTGCGAATTAAGTACGTCCTGCTGCCCCTCGAATCGTAATCTCGAACGTACTTACCGACTTTTATTCGTACGAACGAGTGAGCGGGAAGATTAAGTATCCGTTCGCGCGGCCGTTGGATTCGACGAGGCGGCCGCTGCTGCTGCTGCTGCTGCAGCGGGGTAAACAAGACAAATCAAAAGCCGCTGAGCGCGGAGCCGTTAACGAGAGCACCGAGCCGGGAGGTATACGAGCGAGGAAAAATTTGACGCTTTTTTGGCTTTCTTGTTTACTTGCCGTTGGCTCGCTCGTTATTTCATTATTAAACGAGTCGAGTTCAGTGGCAGCTGCTGCTGAGGAGAATGTAAATAAGAACGTTTTATTAATTCTTATTCAAGCATATAGTTTAGAGAGATTGAATTATTATTTTATTCGTTTAACATCTTGTAAGATTACAATTGCTTTTTAGGTAAAAATAAAAAATACATTTGAGTTTTAAACGAGTAATAATATATAGGTTTATTTAATTTTAATTCAGACACTCGTAAAAAGTATTTAGATCTTATAATCTTTTAAGCCTCACTTCAGTTAGTATCCCATTAAAAACCTTTCTTTAATTAATGCTAATCTGGTAAGCTTCGGAGTAATGAATCGGTGTAACATTGGAAAATATTTTTTTTTAAATTAAAAAGATTTTTACAACGGCATTGAAAGAATCGACAATTGTCCGCAATGAATTAATTAAAAAAAGGATAATGGAATATCCAATCGAATTTTTGTACCGTTTTTGTTTCGCGTTTATTTCAATATCGTGCGATCATATTTACCTTCAATATTTATACACGTGAATACTATTTCCCGAATAATATACATTTGAAATCCTATTTGCTTTACAATTTCAGCAATTTGCAGGTATTTCACTAAACCAATATTATCCGCTAACTGATAGCATTAAAAAATTTCCCTCCCCAAAATAACGCTAACTCGAAATAAACTCGGCAATCGCGGCCGACATAATCGCCGAACAGTTGGGCGCAGGCAATTTACTCGAGGCCGCGTTTCGAGGAGAGCAGCTTGCCGCAGTCTAACCCCCTTCCTTATCTTCGCGAATCAGGCCGAGGCGATAATGGGTCAATTAGATGCGAAGGTCTTCTTGGGAATTTTAACAATTCCGAGGTCTATCTTCATCAGACTCGGGGACGAGCGGCTTATATAACTCGAGGGCAACTTCGATAAAGATTAAACGTCTCGGCCGGCTTTCAATTCCCCCCGCGACCGGCAGTATAAAACGCGATACAATCGAAGCTTTTTGTATCAATTTGTTTCAATCATGGGGCGGGGGGAGGGGGGGGGGCAATCGCTCCCGGGTATGTACCCTGTCGCCGCGATATTGCCGGGATCTTTGCCGCGGGACTCGAAAATTCCATCAATCTCTCGAGCGAGTAATATTCCCAAGCATGCTTTTACTCTCTTTCTGTTTCTCCGCTGCTTCTTTCTTTATTAATTCGTTTCCTTCTGTTCTTTGCTAGCTGCGCTCTACGTTCTTTATTGCTTAGTCGGCATGTTTATCTGGCCTTTTTGCCGACTCTGTTTCATTTTGCTCGGAATGCTTCATCAATTATTCGTCGTTATAGGGAGAGAGCCGTTTCAAAATGAACCGTAAATAATTTTTATTATCTATTATTAACATATGTATAATAATAAATTATTGTTGAACAACTATCCGAAGCATCAAAGATTAAGTAAATAAATTTCCCCCCGGACGTAGTTCGCTATTAGTATTGCTTTGATTTAATAAAACCGATATTTCACGGCGAGTTAAAGCTTCGATATTAATTTTCCGAGATGAATTTCCGCCGCAAATTGTTAGTCTTCAAAAAAGCTAGAAGATTAATAGTTCCCCCCGCTAATTTTTAATTTTCGTACCGCCCCGCCGTGGACCATTTAATTCCGCATTATAACCCCTCGCCGTTAATTAACCTTTTTTTGAAGCAGAAAAAGCATAAAGTTTTTAATTTAAAAACAGCCCTGGGAAGCCGCGCGGCATTCAGGCTGCTTGTGATTCCCCGAATGCCCCGAAAGAATCTCCAAATGAAATAGTAATTCTCGCGCGTAGGGATCATACTTTTCGAATTCCGATCCGGCCTCTCGCTTTTCTAGCCCTCCTTTCTCGGTCTGCGGTAGTCTACGTGCTCTATCATGCAGATATTCTTCTTGCAGCGACGTGGGTATGCTAATATTATGCGCCGCTTTCATAACGCCGCTCGACGACGACGACGACGACGAGGCGCTCGTGTTTTACTTTCATGAAGTTCTTCGTCCGCGCTTAATACTTTCGACAAAAGAAATGAAAGGAGAGGCCGCGCCTAAAGCGCCTCCACTCTTTCTTTGCGCGCTCGCGCGCCCTTCCCTCCTTCTCTCTTTCTCTCTCGCCTGTCTAACGGGAAACTGCTTTTCCGTACCAGCAAACATTCGAGAAATCTTTTATGGCGCATAAATGAATCGCGACGTGGCCCCGTAGGTATATAAAGTGCGTCGCGCGCCCGCCCGCGCGCTTCTTCTCTTTCTGGCAATTTCGCTCGCTCCCACGGCGTCTTTCTCCTTTACCGCCGCGCTTTTTCGATAAAGCAATTTCGATGAAAGAGAAGAGAGAGACGCGTTTTTCGGACCTGCAGGCGATGCGATGCCTTTCTTTTTTCCTCCGCTCGGCGGGTGGGGATCTCTTTTTAACAGGAAAATCTTACCGACGGCTCCAGGTTGCCGTTAGTTGGGGAACGTCACTCTTACCGAGTTAGTAATTGAGATCGAAATTTCAACTGCCCCGAGATGTTTTCGCGCAGCGTCACTTTCCTTTGTCATTGAATCTCGGCTCTTTTTGATAAGGCGAGCAAGTTAGCTTTTTTTTATCGTGTTTGTTGCAGCTAGTTGCTTCTGACGCGGAATTTTGATTTCCAATTTTAAGAGAAATCACTGTCCGTATCTTAATTAAACGTTAGAATAAATAAAGGGCGTTGCGGAAAGTAAGAATTTACGAGCATCGTTTCCGATTAATTTCGAGATTTCTTGATTGTACGTCTACTCTTTTATTTTACAAAGATTAAACTGCAGCTTTTAAAAGTACACAATTCTTTCCTATAACTTCAATCATTGGAAGCTGTTAGTTCAAGACTAAAATCGGCGAATGAAGCCCTCCTCCAGAGCCGTACTTCAATATTTTCTAATTATTGTTTGTAATCAGCAGACTTTTGATCCGCTTCGTTCACTACGTTATTGAGAAAGATTTGCTCAGCCGGTTATTGTTTTCTTATTTTAAAAATCAATTCAATTCCGTCAGTCTTTAATAACTCGCCTTTAATTACGTCCATTAAAAAATCAAAAGCAGATATTTTTCGGGGAACAAGCGCCCGGAGATCGGAGGCATCCAAAAAAATAAAATTTACAGCACAAAGGGGATCAGCTTTTAATTGCGTAAATTAACGATTTTTAAATGGACCCGGAGCTTACGCTTATAAAGTTTAAAACCGTTATCTCGCTTCATTAATTTCATGCCTTTTTAGTATATCCAGCGGGCGCAAGCGGCATTCCGGTCCCTGCTGCTATTTACGCAAAAGCGCGAGTAACGCGCATTTGGCTCCCTGTCTCCCTCACTCCCTATCTCTCTCACTCTCTCTCGCGCGCGCGCTCGTACAAAGAAACGCGCGCGAATAAAACTGCAAAATTTCGGGGACGCGGGAGTATAAAAACTAACGAAGAGCCGGGGCGCGCGCGCGCGCGCCGCCTCGCGAACGGGCGAAAAAAAAAACAAGGGAACAATGGGCCGAAATTAAAAGCGCGCGGCGCGCATTTATTATTGATTTTAAAGTAATGCGCTTTGTGCGCTTCGCGCCGGGGGGATCGAAATGGGCAGGCCGCCTGTTTGCGTCAGTTACGCGAGGCGTTAATGCAAATGAAATCACGCGTAATACCGTAGGGCGAGAGCGAGAGGAAGCCCCCCCCCCGGTTATTTAGCCAACAATAAATGCAATGAAAATTAGTGCATGCCGACGCGTTATACTCCCGGCCGAATTAGTGCCGATAAATATTATAGAAACGTTGGGACGCGAAGATGCTCGTCGCTGGGGAGTTCCGATGAACGGGAAAATTTGTTTTTTCACGGTTTTTTTTTTGAAAGAAAAGTGCGTACATAAATAGAAATAATAATCCCTGGAAAATATTTCAGCAGGCGTAGCGGACGATAAAAATTTATCGCGACGGAGGATTTTTCATATCTCAAGAAAATGCACACACTCTGACTAGATTAAGACCCCGTCAGACAATCCCCCCCTCCCCCACACAAGAATCTCCTCGAGCCTATACATAAAGTACGCCGTCACGAGAACGAGACACCGAATGAAAAATGTAAGTCCGAGCCGACTGCCAGCACATTTATTCAGCGGCAAAGGAGCCGAACGCACGCTCACACATTCCCAGGCCGTTATTTTTTATCCACGGCCATTCGGGAAATGAACTAAAAGTTGAGAACAATGCGGAGGGGGGAGGATTCCTAACACGGCTGTCGCCGTCGTCGTCCAGAAGAAATTGCGACGTGACAAGTCCGCTTGCGGCCATCTTCTTTGGCAAAACACACCGGGACACGGAATGCTCTTTCCCTCGGCGGGTATTTTATTTCCGTTACTTAGGCGCTTCCCACCGCCTTCATTTTTTTTCTCCCGAGCTCTCATTTATATCGCTCTTACCTCGGCTCCTCCTAATTTTTCTTCTAAGTTCCGTGCCCATCTCGGCGGCTGCTGCTGCTGCTGCTTCCCTGCTTAAGGTTTCGCTCTTTATCTGTCGCTCGCTGGCAGCGGACGCGGCTTCCCCCTGATGGAAATGTTTCTACTGAAAGCTTGCGGAGGTGTCTTGGAAATTCTTTTAAATGTGAGTCTCCGGGTCTTTTTTTTTACATTCTTTTAGGAAGGATTCTAGGGGATTAATATTAACGTGTATCGTCGTTTCTATTATTTTTGGACCATTTCAGAACGGCTGAAAGCTGTGTTAAAATCTACATTTTGATTATTGGTAACTTAGTCGGAAGAACAAAGGGATTATCAATCAATCACTCGACCAATTAAAAAAATTTCAAAAATTCTATTCTAGATTTTAATTGTGATAAAATCTCGTATTATTGAAAGGGTATTATCACATTACTATCTTTATTAAAATAAAATATAGTCTACTAGTGTTAATTAATTGCTTACTTATCCAAATAGAATTCGTCACACTCGTCGAACGAAAATCACGCAATCAGTTCGAGCCGTCAATTAAAACTTCCCGGCACAATTATCCGCTGCCATTTGGTCCGTGCTTTCAACAAAAAGCCGCATCCACCTCAGCGTAAATTAACAGCCCGTTACCTTCCCTGGACGTGGGAAACGGATTTTCCAAGGAAAAAAGCGCCTCGTCAAGGGAAACCTATAGATATATACATATATATATTTCTCGGACCGGACTCCGAATTCTCATATCTGCGCTGTAGCGTTCGGTCCTTTATCTTCCCGAGCCATTATCTTCGCCCGTTCGTTCGTTCAAAGCGGAAAGAAAAGGTATCCCTGTCAATCACATTCGCGTGTCGGACGTTAACATTATCCGCGAGCGGGCAGAGCGTTATATATTACACGGCTAGACGTCGCTCGTGTTTCTTGCGTTTATCCAACTGGCCAAGATCGATGGCCCTCGTTCTCTTCGATGTCTATCCTATCCTCTCCTCCCGTCGCGATCCTACCTGATTATGTGCCTGGATATATAGTATATCGATATGTCGAATGAGAGCGGCGTCGAGAAAAATGCCTCTGCGTGCCTCGCGAGATCCATATCCCTGCGTTATTTTCCTGCGCGGATCTAATTTCCCCGGGCTGAGGAGAATGCTGATGAACGGGACTGAGGAGATAATTAATCTGCGGCTGCGAAGTGATGGATTTCGGAGGATTGAGGTATTGATGATCCCTGATTGGGCTGGGTAATGTATTATTCAGAATATTTCTCGTTATTATCAAGATTCTACATATATATTTAAGCAGGCATTTATAAAAGTAATCTGTATGAAACATCTGGCTTGTAAACTCCTGTTAATTTTAAATGTTAACATAAACTGCCGTTTATTTGTCTTTTGCATAAAAATGTATTTCAATTAAACGCCGGAATGATAGAAATGCAGAAGTTAAAATTAAATTTTAATTTATCTCTTTTTACCTTTACTAAATTAAATTTTTTTTTATTGGATTAAAATTTTATTTAAAAAAAAAAAAAATTTTAAGTTTTTTTTAACCTTTCCAGTTATAAATTTGAAAAAATTAATATTTTTAAGGTATGCATAAAATTCGAAATATATGTTTTTCAAAATGTGTATTTATTCATTTATAGAATCGTTGTACTTATCAAAACAAAAAAATGCGCCTCACATAACACATAACCAACAAGCAAAATTTTCTGTCCAATTTAACCTCAAAATTCTCCGTAATCATCTCTCCTCTCCACAATGAAAAATTCATAAAAAAAAATCAAAAAAATCTCAATAATGATTCAGCCAAGATCCACGAAAAACATTCTGCTTCAGTCAGTCGAAATTTAAAAAGAAAATTTATCAAACCCTCATCAAGCAAGATGTCGAATTGCTGCGACGACAACGGATCCGCGAAGTCTCGCCCCATGAAGTGTCCCCGCGGAGAAAAGGCCGACATTCGGCTGCCCTACGATGAGCTCTGCCACGAGGTGAACAACAACTTCCTGGCGGTGAGGGTGGGAAAAAAGGTCGGGCGGATAAAGCCAGTGCGCGGAATTCTCGACGGCAAGGGATGGCCCCAGGTTACTGCGCAGTGCGAGGACGGCTTAGGTAATTTTGACCGTTTTTTTTGGGGCCTGTCAGCGGCTGATTAATATTTTGCTCGCGGCATTGGGCGGCTTGTTTCGGGGGGGATGACGAGTTGGAATGTGTTAATTACGCGAGGCGGAACCGGGAACAAAAATGCAAATTACAGCGAAAATCAAGGGTGGACTGTCTTTCGCTGACAAACATTTTGGGCAGTAAAAAACCGCTACCGGATTTATTATTAAAACACCTCGATAAATAATGCAAAAATAAAATAGTTTAATTGACTTTTAAGTTAAATTTTTAGCTTCTGCTAGCATTATTATATTGAATAAGTATTCGTGCTTACATGGTTTCCTTGATAACAAAAAATCTGAATTCTGCTGTTTACTATGGTCACACATCGATCTACAAGGGTTCTCATTCCAATGACGCGCGATATCTCTGAAATCCATTAATCCATCCGTTACGTGCTTACTGACGCAGGCAACAAGTGCAGGCCGGGCTGTGCCAGGGTGAACGTTGTCCCCAACAAGGCTCCGCCGCCAAAGGAGCCGGAGGAGGAGATGTTTCGAATGCACGCAAGCCGGCAGATGCTCTTCGGCGGCGAGGAGATGCGCAACATCCTGGAACTCGAGCTTCGCACCCCTAGGAACTACATCCCACTTCCAAAACTGCCCCCCAATCCCGGACCCATCGAGATCAAGCCTCCCGACAAGAAAGGCAAAAAAAAGAGATCGTCGTGATGTAACAACTGAAAAAGTTTTATTCGCGCGGGATATTTTTTTATAAACGAGTTTTTATGGCTTTTGGAAGTTGGATCAGTTGGAAAAAATGTTGGCGAGTTCGCGGAGCCCTCGAGATTGCGAGCAAAGTTATTGACAATTTTGATTGTTTCATAAGAGAGTCGAGGGTTTGCGCGATTTATAAAGTTCGCAAATAATTCTGAGAAAGACAAAAATGAAATTGGAAAAATTCAGTGAACTCGTAAAATATGGGTTCCAAAAAAAAAAAAAGTTAAATTACAGCACTGAAGTTTGAGCGATGTAAATGAATATTTAGGGATTTTTATTTCTCTAAATACTGCTGAACGCGAAAAAAAATTGTAAAACGAATTTCAATTAAAGACATTAATTATTAAAATAGAATATCCGTATTTTAAGAGAATGTTATAGCCGGGCAGGGCAAGAGCGATGATTTAATTAAATTCATTTCTTTCGTAGTGCACAAAATATGAGTTCGAAAATAATTTATTTATTACAACAACCGAGACAAACTACAATTTTTTATAGCTCAACCGAAACGGGAAATTGTTATTTAAGTTGTATATGAATCTAGACTTGTTATTATTCTAAAAGCTTTTCACGCAAATATTGATACATTCTTTTTTACTAAACAATTATTAAATTTACAATATCGAAAATAAAGACTTTCCCGCATTCAGTTGCAAAGAATTATAATCTACCTTGTATCGTAATTTATTATATCGTAATTAAATAATTCGAATGTGCAGTTTGTGCAATACTAAAGACATACATTTGGTTAAATCCCGCACGTGCGAGAGAGATAGCAAGAGGCAGCTGCCAGGCTATGGCATCCTCCTAAGCTTTGAAACAGTTTTGAAAGTAATATTAAAATTTAATAAGTATAAAGTATATTAAATCTATTACATTTAGATTAACATTGATTAATATTCTTATTACTATTAATTTATTTAAAATTTTTCATTCTACTATTAAATTGATTAAATTAATTAAACAAATGCGTCTCGCAACGCAACGAAATGAATTATTTAGAGTATATTTTAGGCCAACTAAATAAATCTTGTTAAGCAGAAAGCGCTTTATAATTACTGTCATCTCTGCATATAGTATAAGTTTGTAATTTCTGAAATTCCTAAATACATAAACCCTAACTATGACCTGTGCAGAGTGAAAATTATTTAAAATCACCAAACCGAAAAGAAGAGGTAACGAAATCCATCCAGCAAGCGATCCTGTTTACGCTTTATAAACTTCAACTAATCTAGCCTTTAACTAAAACGCGAATCAGGCAAATTTGAAATGCAATCCATTAAAAAAAAAAAAAAATGAAAACTCCCCTCAAGTGCGGTGCAAAGTAAAATTTATCGTCGATGCTCAAGTATTCGCAGGCAGCGATATCGAGCGATCGCATGACCATCCGCGCCACAGCGCAGATTCGCCGCGAGAAATACAAGCCGCTGCGCGATTCGCGAACTGACTCTGGGCATTGCGTATTTTTTTAGCGCAACGGTCGTTCAAAAAATGTAAGAGAAAAGCTTTGATTTTCGTTTATTGGCTTTTTCACAGTAAGGTTTTCAATCTCATATATACTATTACGTATAGAATGATAGAAAAAAACAATATTGAAACGCCGAGATTTAATAAAGACTTTATTGAATCTAACTCGAGGTTTTTTCATTAGAATAACACGTTTTTTTTACGAATTTCAATTGTGTAAATATTTTATTTGAAAACAATATTTTGTGTACCCGTAAATTTTCAAACTATTTTCTTTTACGTATAAGCCTTTTATTTCAGTATAGTTACAATTAAATTGCTTTTTAAGAATCTCTAATATTTTCATATATATTTTACCATTTTTTTTTTATTAATTTTTTATTCTTTTATTTCGAAAATTAAAACGAACCTTTAATTTACGCGCAGTCGTGTCTTGAATGTATAAAATAGCGCAACACTTTGTTAAAAACGTGAATGCTTTTGAAAATCAATATTTTTTTTTTTTTTTTTAAAGTATCGCTTTCAAGCTAGAAAAGAAATAAATAAACACATGGATTCTTAAAACCCACTAAAAACAAATATATTATTACTTGGAAATTTATATTTATCGAGAATTTAAATGCAGAAATATTTTATAGATACACATTTTTTCGGAATTTTAAAAACTCTGTTACAAAGTATCTTAGTACTGAAAATTTAATTCCGATATTGTTTTATGGGACAAAAATTTATATATAGAATTTATTTTGATGGTTATTTTATAAGCGAAATGCAGTGATTTATTGACAGTTGCGATTTATATAAAACGACTATTCCGAAATATACGGCAGTAGATTAATTTTATTACTTTGTGTCCTAAAAAATTTATGAGTGAATTTCGAAACTCGAGCGAGACATTTTATCAGAAAAACACTTGTAAACTGGAAAAGAAAAACGTCATTTGTTTGATTAAACTTTACAGACCTGCGCCCAATTAAAATAATGACTTTTGTAATCGTTATTCCTTGAAACTTCTTGCGCGTCTTGACGAAATTTAACAAATAAAATTAACGAAGGCGAAACTATTCGCATTCAAATCAGGACAGGGAATAATTAAGGAATACTAAAAATTCGGAAAAAGGAAGAGAAGGCTCGCTCTCGAGGACAGAACAAGTAAAGAGAAGAAACAGACTTGGGTAGCACGTCGAGAGAAAGGGACAGAGGGAAGAGAGAGAGAGGGAGCGAGAGAAATCGGAGGGTCATAATGTACGCATAGACTGGAAACTTGGCGAGAGTTCAAGTTCTCGCGAGCCCGGGGAGATTTACGGTCCTCGCTGAAATAAAGTGTTAACCATCTGGCCAGAGCTTTTGCCGTCGCTGGAGTTGGCGTCGTCCTAGTCGTCGTCGTCGTCGTCGCCGGGAGCCGAAGAGGGAGAGAGAGAGAGAGAGAGACAGAACCTAGGAAATCTCGGAAAGGAGAAAATCGGCCACTCGAGGCTTGCTCGTGAAATCCACGGATATTTTAATTTTCGCGGGCCGCTTTATCGCGAGCGCGTTTATTTCCGCTCGGCTAATTAGACACCGTAAAGCATCACTCGAGCCTGCCGCTCGATTTATTTCCCTTCGCACCTTTTTACCCTCCAGTCTTTCGAAATTCCTGCCGTCGCGTAAATCCTTGGAGGAGCTTGCTTTCTCGGGGTCTTCAATCTGCTCGTGATTTTAATATATTTTTAATTTAATGTTTTTTTGCAAGTACAAATATGAAAATTTCGGATATCATTATACGGGTAAATTTATTTTATGAATGAGATTATAAAAATGAGAAAAAAAATTTATTAACGCCCAGTGATAATATTGGCACCGAAAGGACAATTAAGGCAAAATGTGCTAAACTTTATAAAATAATCCGTAGTGATAACATAACGCTGATAAAATTATCGATAATAGTAATGATATTATGTACATGTGTGGTTCACGTTTTATTTGATGTTCACACGTGTAAGATTTTAACTAGTTAATTAAGTTGTTAAACGTGAACATATTATCGTACATCATTATTACGGTTTTGGTTTCTCACTTACTGCAGGCTATTTATTTAATTTTACACATCTCATAAAATGCTTTATGTTCTTATGCGAGCCATAAAAATAGTCATAATGAAAGTACAGATGAAGCACTCTCATAAAGTTTATTTTTGACCGGTTATTTTTGTTCGGAAAGAGATTAAAATAATGTAATAATAAAATAAATAAAATAAGTACAAAGTTAATTACTTACTCGGTCGATGTGCATCTATTTTTCAAACATTCCATTTATTTATACATAATCCTCGAGCTTTTACGAAAACAATTGAAAAGAAAATTCTCAGTCGGCCTTTTTGTTTATGTGCGTGACGCCGAATAAAAAGATCGCATATTCAGCAGCGGGGTAAACCTTCGACCAAATCGCGACTCGTCACTTGCAATGGCTCCGATGTATCATAGCTGGGCGTCGGCAAATGAAAATGGAAGGCGAGATAGGGATAAAGTCGGCGGCGGTGTGCGACGACCGGATTGAAGGGTCAAAGTGATAAAGCGGCTCATTTGTCTGGGCGAAAGCGAGAAATTCGCGCAGGAGCGGCAGCAGCAGAAGTGGCTCTTTCACCCTTTCCAGACTGAGAGGAGCTAAGCAAGACAAAGAAGATTGTCGCGAAGGCGGGAAGGGGCGGCTGCAAAGCAGTACGGAAAATATTGAGTGGGTGGCTTTTTACCTTCGGGTATGGTAATTAGTTTCCTTGAAGCGTACAAATTAAATTCATTAATTAATCGAAATTGTAATTATTTTCGGATTAACAATGCTAAAGAAGTTTAAATAATTTCAGTTTTATTGTAGAAATTTTAATTAATTAACTACATCGACAATTGAATTATTGATGGCATGATTTAATGGTAGAAAATGAATTGATTAAAGCTTCAAAAAGGCTTTGTGTATATATTAAAGGAAATTATTGCAATTGGAAAGTATATAACGAGAAAATAACTCTGAAAGCATCTGTTCAACAAGATGAAATATTCGTGGAATTAAATTAAAATAAAAAATTAGAATAAAAAATTAATTACGTTTCAAATGAATTATAAATTCCTTCTGCGTAATGCATAATGTGTAGTATAGAAAAATTATTAAAAAAGTATATTTCACACTGACAGTATAAAATTTTATATAAATAAAATAGTCTTACATAAAGCATATCGAGCAACACTCTGACAAGTAGTAGAATTCAAGTCTAGTCAGACTAATGCATTTCGCGAAGTTTAGGTATTCAATCAAACTCCAATAAAAGCCCTTATCAAGAACCTCTTGAAATTCCAAATCAATAATTAAGAATAACTATACGTAACCGAATAAATTTTAATTCTCGTAAACTAAAAATCTCGACGATTATAAAGTTCCCCGATAAAATTATCATTAACTGTACACGGAGGCGAAAAAAAAAGTTTAATATTGGATCGCTAATACGACAAGGCGTAAAAAAGAGTTATACAACGCTTATAAGTGCCGGGAGAGGTGCGATGTAGTCGGCAGCGCGCTGCTGGGGGCGGGAAAGGGGTGGGGGGGGATTTCGCGGCATAACCGGCAAATAAATTCCGGGAAGAGTTCAAAACTTTCTCGACGTTTCTCTCGCTTCTTCTCCTTCATTCCCTCTCCCCAGTCTCGCTTTCTGTATGTCGGCCTCACCCCCATTTATTTTCATCCTTATCCCATCCTACTTTTGCTTTTTTTTTTTTCTTCATCGCTCCGGCTTCGATCGTCGCACTTTCCGAGCAAATTTCTACCTCGCGATCTATCTCAATTTCGTTTTTATAATTGGATGCCGATTGCGGAAGAATGCGCTTCCAATTATCGCCGGCATACTTTAGTCGCATTCGTATAGTTTATCAGTTGCTGTACAATTTCGGTGTAATTTTAATCAATACTATGTGCAATACAGACAGATATCTAAAGTTTTGGAAAAAAAGCATGTTCAATTTTTCCGCTTGCAGGAAATAAATTTCCTATTTTTAATTAACAGTTTATGTTTTATCCTCTAAAAAACAAAATAGAACAATAACAATAACTTTAGCAGACGCTAATAATTATTATATTAAACAGTTGTGGATTAAAGCTAATGAACCAGATTTTAACGGTCTTGCTGACCAAAATACCTTATTTAAATTGAAAAAAAAAAAGTTTTAGACGATGCTTCAGCCATTTATTAAACATTTTTAGAAAAACTATAATTTTAAATAAAACTTTCAATTAATAATTAATTGGAGATATATTAACGCAGTTATAAAATCACTTACAAAAAATGTTTTTTTTTTATTTTAAGGGATAATACTATCATCATAATCAATTAAAAATTAAAAAATTGAAGCTATATAGGTAGCTGCGCTAAGCATATTATTCACACGACATACAATTCGAATTTAATTTACATAAACGACAACTATAGTCCCTAGCCACCTTCTAGACTGCTACTATAATACCAAGAGAGTATGAAAACAAGAAGCGCTAAAGATGCGCAGAGCATGCACGAATAATGCACAATCACGACATAACAAATTAAGTCCTTGCAAAACAGGTCTAGACGTAAGATGTTATATGCAACAGCGAAGTTTACTATATAGTAGTGCTTGTTTTTTGTGAGTGATTTTATAATACTTTAATGCATTTTTTCATCAAAATCTAAACTATATAATTAAGCTGTAAATCAGCAACCATCAGAAATTTCAACTTACAAAGATTCAAATATAAAGTCGCAGAGGTTCGAAACGAAAAAAAAATTAGAAGCCGCTTTGTCCTTGGCATTCACTCATCTACTAACTCTGCACAGGCAAGTTAAACGACAAAATCTAATCTTGGGGCATAATCCAATCTAATCTTCTATCCCTTGTTTCTCCCAACACATGCTTCATGACCCTAAGCCGTTCGACTTTCCACCTAAAACTCAGCGGCATCCCACCCCCGCTTGTTCCTGATTCATTCTCTCGCCCACTCCCCCCTTTCTATTTTGCCTCGACACGCAATAGCATAATACTACATATTAGGTAAAACAAATAAAGGCGGAGAGATCCCGGGAAAGAAAAATCTGTTGATGTTGGAAATTAGAATTTTCCTTGCAATTAGGGGAATGAATCACGGGGGAATTAAGAAATTCGATTTATTTTATTAGCTAGTTAATTACTCGGAAAAATTAGGAGATACTTTTAACGCCGGTTAACATTGGAATGCCGCTGAAAGTATTTTGGCTGGTTAATCGAGTAACATTAATTATTCTAAAAGCGGGGAGGATGCACTTAATATACGAAGAAGGCACCCAAGGTTGCCGGATTAATGTGCGGCGTTGTCACAAAAAACAAATAAAAAATGATCCACTATCCAGTGACTCTCATTTGTAAAATTCGTTATCTTTCAAAGGGGCAAGCGGGGCAGGAGGGGGAGGGTACCGCCCGGTCCCGCTCTCTGGGGCCGCTTCATATTTATGAGAGGAGTTTTAGCATATTCAAAACATAAATTACTTTTAGCGGGCTAAGTCAACTAGCCAATAAAATACTGCCTCGAGTTTATCTCCCACCCCACAGAGGAAGAGAGAGAGAGAAAGAGAGAGAGAGCGAGAGTTTCGCACCCGTTGTTGCAACTACGTGCGTGGCTTGGAATTAGATGCGCAGCGAAGGTAGGCCTTTACGATGCAAATTCATCAATGAATCGACGCGGACAAAAGGCCAGAATCTGTCGCTCGTCGAATCGGTATTTACTCCCTCGTAAATATGCACAAAGAAAATTCTCCCGGGGAGCTGTGCTTCTACTGCTGCTGCTGCTGCTGCTTCGATCTTTTTCTGCTCCTCTGGGAGCCGCGCTGAACTTTTTCATTTCGAATTTGAATTTTCGATGTAATCATTAATGCACGGAGCTTGAAAAATTAAGCGACCCGGCGAAGTTCAATTTTCACCGATCGCAAAGAATTAACGTCGAGCTGAAACAGATCAATAGGCTATTAATGTATAATGGACGATAAACAATAAATCAAGCGGCGATTTACGTCAATCAATATCAGATTGCATTTGGGAGATAAATATTAAAAAGTAACGGATCTTCGTAAATCATTAATGTCTTATCAATAAAAGTAAATAATGTCATTCATAAATTCTCTTGTATTGTAGTCTTGGAATTAAATTCCAACATATAAATTCAAAGCACGAGATTCGAGACATAAATTCTCGAAAAGTTTTTTAATAAGCTAGTTGTAAATCGTTTATCCTCGTACTCTATCATTCTTGTAAAGTAAATCTTAAAACCCCATTGATTTAATTTATAGAGTTATGGAGTATAAATTTACTCTAAGGTATTTGATAAGGAAGAGGGTTAACTCAACACATATTGTACTTGACTGCCTGCTAGAAAGTTCTAACTCTTTTCAAAATTATGTACCTAAAAAAAACGATTTTCAAATTTGAATGCACCAACATTTTTAAAAGGCTCTTTTCACGCAACACGATCAAAGATAAATACTAATTTCCTCTGTTTGTAAAGTAAATCAAACAAAGCAGCTGAAAAACTAAACTCAATTTCCACGAACCCCTAAAAACCATCACTCCTTCAAAATTCGGGTTTCTCTTCATCCGTCGTATCCTCCATTCCGGCGATATATCTCCAGCGGCGCATCGCCATTCTTTGCCGTAATCAAACAACCCGAAGAAAATCCCCTCCCCGGCGTCCTCCCCGGTCGGAAGAACGAAATTGTATTCGACGCGGCGCGAGAGGCGCAATCGATATGACGAATGCAGGATACGGGATAATCGGATTAAACATATTGATGGATGGATTTCGCGGTTGCTTTCCAAATCCCCGGGAGCGCTCGTGATGTACGTCATAAAATAAATCCAGCCCCCGCCGTCGAGGATTACCTCCTGCCCCCTGCCGGCCCCCGAGGTGTGCTAGAGCCCCGCGGTACGCAAACTTTGCTCTCTCGCGTTCGCCGCCTGTATATATATAGCCGCCCCGTTGTCCTTGTCCGAGGATCCGTATTTCTCTCAAGTTGCTCGCTGCTGCTGCTGCTGCTGTTGTTGTTGTTGTCGACAAAGATGTTGCTCCCGCTATCCTCCTCTGCCGCGCTTGGATTTATTTTACCTCGTTATTAGCCGGCTGCTAATTGCCGAGGGGTGGCGTGCGTCTGGGGGCGGATATTCGCGCGCTGGAGATGTGTTTCCGGGCTGTGCTGGCGGAAAAAATTAATTTCTTTACGGAGGAGAGAGCGTATTTACCGCCGGAGTCTCGGAAACGAGGCAGTAAAAGTAATATCATTTTCTTAAATTCGGAAAAATAAGTTTATGAAACCGGCGATTTTTATGAATTTTTACGCGCCGCTGCTTTAGGAAGCGTATTTTAAAATTTCCATACCGACGCGGAATAGTTCGTAAATTCGGAACCAAATGAACTGCATAGAGCGTAAAATTTTATTCAATATGAACTCTCCGTTTTTATACATTCTCCTAAATCTCTAAAATATACTGCAAACTAACGCTATTTTTAATAAACTTAGAACAAAACAGTCGCGAAACTCGGAGTTTCTTCGGTATTTCCCTTTGACGGATAATCCTTTATCTCCCGTAAATTAAATCGAACGCGCCGAGATGCGTCGCCAGTCGCGAAACTTGGCCCATCCGAGTTGAAGCGAAAAACTCCAAGTAAAAGCGGCCATCATTCCACACGTCCGGCCCTCGTCTCTTAAGGTTCTCTCTCCCTGGCAAGCCCTTCGAGCGACTTTGACATTCATATCGAAATTGGTTAAGTTGCGGTTGGCTCCGCGAAGTTTCGGCCGCGATTTCGCAGCCGGTCGGTACGCCGTGCAATATTTAACCGGGCGCGACGCACGTCGAAATCGAAACACGAAATGCACGTCTCTCGATCCGCTCCCTCCTAACTTTTCGGATTACCCAACTTTTTGGCGGTTCGTTTGCCCGGCGAAATCTCTCGATGCGAATAGATTTGCGCCAAAGGAGAGTTTGCGCGTTGAGCGAGTCGAGTCTCTGTCGCTTATGTTTCTTTTTTTTTTTTTGCCGGGATGCGCGAGGGTCGGAGCTTTTTCGAGGCGGATCGTAGGCGAGAGCATAAGTGAATTGAAAACTTGCTGTTTGCACATTGAGCGTTTAGTTTGCGAAAAGGTTCTGGTTCACTAGCTTTAATAATTAACTGCGCGGCCGCCTACGAAAGCGCTGTTTATAAATGGAAAATAACAAAGAAGAGTGGTGGGAGAGGTGTTGCTTTTATTCGTTGTGTTGTTTTTAATAAACAATAGGGGATCGGAAAACTAGAAATTCTTTAATCCACGAGCTATCAATCAGCTTTCGCGAATAAAGCCCTTTTGCGAAAGAACGCAGCTTAACTCGTTGTAAAAAACAATATAGCGAAAAAAAAAACCGATCGGTACTTAAAATCGTCCATCAGAAAATTCGCCGATATTCGTCGAAATCCCAAGCTACGATAAAACCAGTCGTAAAGCAGATTTAATAGACATATCATTTCGGCCATTAAGAGCCTGTAAACGAATAAATTTACAGGCTCGAGCAACAATCGTAAACAATGTTATCCCCGGTCGATGCAGTTATCAGGGCCGGCTTGGGGGGTATAAACGGGCTTCCCGGCTAATTTCAAAATATTTGATTGAAGAAAGTAATTCTCACTATCGCGCGAGAGAGATTCACATTAAATTATGGATTTGGGCTCGGGCAGATAGGCTGTGGATTGCAGCGCTAAATATCGGGGAAGCCCCGGTAGAATTCGCGCCTCCGACGTTGCGCCTCTCTCGCCCCTCCACCCCCCTCCCCCCCGAATACCCATAATTGATGATTTACGTAGTTGCATAATCATTGAACGAGCTATTACGTTATTAGCCCATGCATAATTCAAAATTTTATTAATTATTCTGTTTGTAGACGATTTTCGCCGATTCCAATTAACGACCCGACCGATTTAAATTTAACTGATAATCGCGTCCGGTGAACCCTAAAATTGTAATTCGTTATTTATTATTGAAACCGCGACGCGATAGATGAGCTTGTATAAATGAAGATTGTGACAGGAAACTGAATCGTAATTAAGGTTCATGTTTTGAAATGCAATTATATAATTACGTTCAATTTGATGATTAAAATTCGCTGCAAAGGATTTAACCCGTACAATCGAATGCGATGAAATCATGGTCCTCTTAAATCTTAGCAATATTAAATTTTCTATAGGAGCCGGAGTCCCAAACCTCTCGGAAAAGTGAATAAAACGAATAAAACTAATAAGTCGATAACACAGATCTACTGCTTGGCAAAAAAAAAAAAAAAAAAAAAAAAATAATAGAAGCGTTAAAATTCTTAGTCGGTGCGCGAGAGTGAAATCACTTGCTCGGCTGGGGCGAAAAATAAAAAAAAGGGGGGGGGGTGGAAGGGGGCAAGTCTGAGCGGTGCGGGGCCGCGCTTACGCGGATAAATCAGTAGAAGCTTCTCGACTCCTTCACACGAGTCCGAACACGTACGGGGTATAAATTTCGCGCACGCGACTGTAAGTTCAGACAAATATCGCCTGTTTTTCATTCTGCAGTTTTTCCCGCGTCACCTATATGTTACATCGCCGCTCTCCCGCTCTCTCTCTCTCCCCGCTGAAGAGTTGAAATGTGCGTTGTACCGCTCGCCGCCGACTTTTTATTACTCGCGTTTTGGTAGTGAGAAATTGTCGCTTTTTCACTTGGCCCTTCGCCCCCCTCCCCCGTCGACCACCTTTTTTACTTTACTAACAAATGGTGTCGAATGTAATTTTCGCCTACCGGAAATTACAGCTTTTGTTAGCCAGCGGGAGAAATTGTAACTTTCGAAATTTTTCACGAGCTTTTTTCGAGCTGCCGGTTATTATTCCGGGACGGTGTGTACGCGTCCGAGTAACTAATTGTAAGCGCTTTTTTAGACTTGTTAAGAAAAAAATTAATCGACGCCGAGGAAGGGAAAATATTTCTGCTTTTAATTCAGTGCCGGTATGAAAAACTGCACGAGATAAGTATTAATTATTCGTAAATCCTTTTCAAACGACCTGCCTTTTATTTTCTGATATACGCCACGATATTCCCGCGACGTTAATTTCCTTAGCTGAATCACACCTCGCGTTCCTAAAGCCGTCTGGCCATTCGATTAGCGGGATAAAGGCGAGCCTTAAAATGTAGGGCAATCAAGGTGTCGAGGCACATTAGCATTAGCGCGGCGCGAGGCTCGAATGAACTTTGCCCGAGCGCGTTAATGCGATTCGACAACGCGGCGTCAGAAATTTCACATTCAAACGAAATATCTGTTCCCCTCCATGAATTTTCGCGCAAACAATGATGAGCAAACTTGCCCATTGAATTCCAACTTGTTGCCCGCGCTCGCAAAAGCTCCCCGTCTCTCTCTCTCTCTCTCTCTCTCTTTCTCTCTCCGCTCTTCGCTGACCTAACACTCTTGCTTGCGCGGAAGGGAGAGCATTTATCCTCGGCACGCACACACTCGGCGACAAAACGAGCGATTAGAATCCTCTGGCGCGCGTACGCGCCGTCGCCGATTTGCGTGCGCCGCTCGTAGAAAAACAATCTGATATCGCGAGATTCCATTATCCCTTGGAACGCGGCGCAGCTGCGATGAATCTCCCGCGCGGGGAACTGGGGGGACGGGGCGGGAGGGATGCTCGATTGTACTGCAGATTGGGATCTGATTTAACGGGAGAGGTCTATTTGCGAACGGCCCCATTCGATTGTTTTGGAATTTAAGGAACTGCTTTGTGGCTCGGTTTCAGGAGGTGATTGATTTTCCCTTCTTTTAGATGGGAAAGTATTCCTTTAATGCGGTTTAATGGTGCGTTAAAATGAAAAATTGCGTTTTATGCTCGATGAATGTCTCGCGTAAGAAATACAGGTCGAAATAACAGTATTCGTATGATGAATGCGCTCATCTCGTTAAATTATATTTATGTATATAGTTTTTTTTTTACTTTCATTCATTTACTCTCGTTTTTACATAAGCACATTTACAGTTTATGTTTTTCACTAAAATTTTAATTATAAATTTGCACACATTTCACTGAAAATAACAGAAAGTATATTTTTTAAATTGAAATCACGAAAATAATACAAAAATAAGTATCAGTAAAAGTAAATAAGTTAATGCAACTCTCCTCTCCATCGAGCCAGCAACAACGGCAGGACGATGAAAAAATCATGAAATTAGTCGTGCTGGCCGACATCATTACCCCAAGAAAATTGATCACTTTCTCAGCGGAGCACTTAATCTCAGCGGCTCGCGGCGGCCTTCGGGACGTCGGAATTATCTTGAGCCTAGCCGACGCTCTCGGCGGGGCGCCGCCGCCGCCGCCGCCGCCGCGCGTCCGCCCAATCATCGGAAGGATTAAGGTCGCGGCCGTGGCGCGTAATTAAGCAATTAATAATTGGGCTTAGAGCGGCGCCCGGCCGCCAATTTAGCCGGTTAGTTAGACGTGCGTCGCGGCGACTTCCGAACTCCGTATCCGCGCGAGAGAACTGCGCTTTTATGCCCGGCCCCCGCTGCGACGCACCGCTGACGGAATGGCAAACTCGGTGCGCTCGCGCTGCTTCCGCGAGTGCATCGACTTTTCGAAATTTCGTTGGGAGTGAATATGCTGTAACGGCGCGGTGTTTTACTGCGTGTTTAGGGGAAGGTAATCAATTTTTCTTATTTCTTTATCATTCGTGTTTGGGTAAGAGCAGATATCCGGGATTTTGTAGTTATTGGATCCGGGAAGGAAAATACATCGGTGATTACATTATTCTATTTTCCTAAATCCATCGGAGAAGTTAAACCTGATATACGGTTGGTAACTTACATTTCTGAGAGAAAGCGCAAATAGTAATCATGTAAGTAAATACTGGCGGTTGAAATGAGTTAGTAAAACAGAGAATTCCTCTAGTCAGAAACGTTCATTTGCTGGTGCACACTTTTAAAAAACGAATGTAAATGTAAAAGCTATATTAGAAATTTACTTTTACCCCGTTGGAAATTGATCCAACGCGTAATTTAGCGTACAATATCCTCATCAAACTTCCAAGTACCACCAGACCGAAAAAGCCGAGGTCGCGCGGCATCCAGTTTCCCTGCTTTCCCATTAAAGCATTCAGGGCTGACTCGGACCAAAGTCATGTCCGGCCAGTGCCTTTCTCCGCATTTGTAGTTCAATGGCATCGCCGTATTAAATTGATCGGACCGAGGAGGGCAAGGCGACCTCGCCGTCGCCGCCGCCGCCGCCGCCGTCGTCGTCGTCGTCGGTGCCGGTGTGCGGTCGTAGTTACTACTAGAGGCGGGAGGCTACATCCGGCCTGGCCCTGGATTACACCTAAAGCCATAAGCCGCACGCGCGGTTTACCGCGGGAATTCCTATATCGAATTCCGTGCGCTCCTCTCTTCCACCTCTCCGCCCTCCTCTAATTTGTTGTTTATATGCCGAGAGCGCGACTTACGTGCCAGGGCTTTGATGCTTCATGAAATATTAATTAATGTCGCGGATCGGCTCTTCGGACTTCGCTTTTCATGAAGCGCTAAATTGTCCGGCCGGCGGGGCTGGGTAATTGAATGTTTAGCGAGCCGATTAAAAAGTGCGTAATTGAAGCTGCACTGGGGGGGCTGGGTTTAATTGCTTGGAACGATGGGATATGGAGATTTTTTTTTTTTTTATTCGCGATTTGAGCGTGGGGATTATTGTTTCTCTGGTTATATAGGTGTTGGTTGGCCGTTTAGAGGTATTTTCTGTGAAGAGGTGTAATGTCTCTTTTTTTAAATTGAATTATAGAGTGACGCATGTTGGAATGTACTAATTAATTTACAGTTAATTAGCCATAAATAAGTAGGTAGAATTGGAAATGGGTTTCAAGCAAGTTTTTACGTCTTAGAGAGCTGTATAAAATAATACACGGACAGGATGAAAAATGTCATTAAAAAAAAAATGACTGCAATCGCGAAATAAACAGTCGAGTACTTTTCTTCTGAATGACCTATGCATATTTATTGAAAATAACAATGTATCGGAGTCGGGCGTAATATTTTACAAGATTTAGCATCGAATGACTTTTAGTTGTTGCTGGATTAACAAGTATCGACGTTCCGAAAACAAATGGCCAGTTGAGCGCGAGGGAGTCGGCGAAAATAAAAACACATATACTCGGGTACAGAGGCATACGTCCGATTATACTCACCCGAACAGCGGCCCCATAACGCGATAAAAAATTTAAGCTGCCCACTCCCCCCCCCCCTCCCTTGCCCAAATAAGCGCATAACAAAGCAATTCCGATTTCGTTAAAAAAAAAAAAAAAATAACCGTAGCGCAAAAGGCAAAAAAGGGAGTCGCGAGAATAAACGGCAGATCGAAAGAGCAGAGTGAAAATTCATTAAGGCCATTTACCTCGGCGTGCTTTTATCTCGTTCCTACATTTGCCACCGGCCGGTGGGTTTCCTCGCAGCCCTTCCTCTTGTTTTCTTCCTCTCTCTCTGTCTCTCCCTTTTTTACGCTACCGCGTTAGCCTCTTCTCTTTTACGACTACTTTTTGCAGGGCACGCCAACCGTGAGACATCGATATTCGAGCCGCTCGATGGGAAAGAAAAACAACGCTTTTATTACGTGTAATTTCCGGGGCGAGCGCGAAAGCAACGCACGCGGACGCTTCGCTGGATTTAAATGCCATTTTCACTTTTGCATTTATTACGATGAAAAAAAAAAAAAAAAAAAAATGAACCCGGAGTGCAGAAGAAGAGAGAAATAAAAAACAATTTCGCCCCGGTCATTCGTCGCTAACGCAGCCGCCTCGGTGGCTTTGAAATTTCAACGTTTGATGCAAAACTGCATCGATATATTGTTCATTGTTCCCGAAAATCGTGAATGCTAGGCAAAAGTTTGTAAACATCATCAGCTGCTGGTAATTAGTTGCTTTTTTTTTTCTTCTAATTGCCAGCGTTTTTAACTTATTCTTCGTTCAATTAACGCGGCTGAAATTTTTGCATGCACTGCCGCGAGTAATAATACGGCAATAAAGGAAATGCTGCGGCAAAGTAATTCCGGTGCGGTAGAACGTGCTCGCAATATTTTCGATGAAAATTAAAGAATTATTAATTAATTTTCCTTGGAAGTCACGGCGGCTCTCGGCTCGAGTCGTTTCTTGGATCTCTGCCCGCGTAACCCAGATACAATTCCCGGTCCCTCACCTCTGAACTAATAAGGAGGCTCGAGCACCTAGTTAGATTGCTCGGAATGCCATTGCCGCGAGAGAGAGCTGTTTTCTGTTACTAAACGAACGAGAGTAATTAAGCATTTCATTTTCCCACCGCGGTGCTTTCATTAAAGAAAGCGTTAAAAATGGGGCGTTTCGCACTTTATGTCGCTGACATTTTAGCGTGTTTTATCACGGAATATTAAAGCTGATGTATAAAAATTTAAAGTCTCTTTTTTGTAATTTTAAAAATATTTCACGACGTTTTAAAAAGTTTCAGAAGTTGAAGTTTGCGCGACGTGCTCATTCTTTGAGCATTGGAAATTGAAAGATGGAAAAGAAATTTTTAATTTCTGCCGTGATCATTAGCGCCTGTTTCAGTGCGACCTCTTTAAGAAATAAAAGCGCGAGAAGGGAGGAGAGAGAACGAGGAGAGGCGACCGAGAAAGGGAGAGGGAGAAATTGGTTGTTATCGCGATTCTCAGACTTTACAGGAGTTCCGGAGGACAGAAATGATTCCCTTGTGAGCGAATGAAAAGTCACTTTACGAGAGGGCGTTTTTATGTGTAATTGGTAATCCTTGACGCTCCAGAGAATAATGCTTTTAAGTCCTTAGAATCCTTGAGATTCCTTCATTTTGAGTTAAAATATGATTGATTACAAACGGGCGCAAAAGAAAAAGTACTAAAAGTGATTAAGCAAAAATAATTATTTGCAAAGACATTATCCTTGACTCTTAATATTTATACCTATTTGACTAAAAAAACGCAAATTTAAATTGTAAATATTTATTTATTTTTAGTGAACTTGCGATATCGAATGAATTTATTGGTATTAGTTTTCGAAATTCCGTTTTCTGGTAAGCAGTGGTATAGAAAAATATAAAACCGCTTACACCATACATATGAATACAGATTCGAATACAGACGAGGTAATATCAAATCAGATTTCAAAATTTTTAAATCTACTCTTGTGCATCGATTCGACCGCTCGTACAATTATAAAGGAAGCTTCACATTTCTTATAATAGTAAAACATTGAAACTCTCATTGCAAAATGTAAATCCAGCGATACATCAACTTTTTCCCCGAGCATTTCCATGCATATTTTTATTCGAAGCACACACACGCGCGCGCGCACACTCTCTCTCTCTCTCTCGCGCGCGCGTAAAAATTGCTCTTCCAGTCGGACAGAGAAATGCGAAGGATAAATTCACGAGCTCGCGCTCTTTCATCCCCGAGCATAACTGAATCCTTGATCAAACGGCCGAAAATTTGAGGCCCCGCGCTTTCCAAGTCCCTCGGCGGCCGCTCATAAAAGAATTAAGAGGCCACCTCTCGGCCAGTCGAATAAATTGACTGGAAGGCAGCATCACTCGTCGTGATTCGCAGCGCGCGGCCTTTCGATACGTAATACGTGTGCCTCGAGACGAAATCTCTGTCGGGGGTCGCTCGCGAATGGCAAAGGCGCAAGAAAAAGCAACGGAGAGAGAGGAGAAGCAGATCGGGGGATAGTAGCCAGGGCACGGGGGTAGCAAAATATACGAGTATCGGGCGGCGTCTCGTCCATTCGACTGATGCTACTTCGGCTAGCGTATATATACAGGTATAGCCAGAGGAGACGAGGTGTTGTATAGACGAGTCGCTTTCCTATTTATCGACTACGATATATTTGAGAGCCGGGCAGAGAGCGAACCTTGAAAGCCGATATTTCTCGAGAAGGAAGGGAAACAGAAATAAAGAGCGAAAAGAGAAGGGCAGAAAGAGAGAGAGAGAGAGAGAGGGAGAGGAATCAAATCGTGCATTTTACGAAGATCGCGATAGCGGCAGACTTTAGGACTGCAGGAGGTGAACGCGAGGGGAAAAACAGCGGAGAAATGGAAGATGAAGACAGCTCGGGAGACAAAGACCGAGCGAAACGCCCCGGCTATATCGCGAGAAATGAATAATGCCGGGGCTCGGGCTGTAGCGCGGCGCTCGCTAACTGGAAACGGGGAAATGCAAAGAGGAAGAGAAAGCGGCGGATTTATTTTTCTTCGATCTTTCGGAAAAATGAAAGCCAGTCGAACGCCCCACTCGCCGAGGAGTCGTCAATGGAAATTAAGCGATTTTCGTTTATCTTGTTTAGTCGGGTATTTTCGATCGTGGCCCTTTCTCAAGTCTGAGGTTCGATGAACATTTTTAGCCTGGAGTTTTGACTTGTTATTGAAGATGGATTTAAATCGTAGTTGTACAAAGACCTATCGGTAATAATTAGCTCAAGGAGAAATCTGGTATGGTTTTGGGAACTCAAGTTCCCAAAACCATATGTCTGATAAAATCTTGATTTTTTCACTTACTTTGATTAGTGAAGGTTTTTTTTTATAGTTTCTCTTCATTTAGCTGTAAGCAATCATGATCATACTTGTATTTTAATGACATTAAAATATTGATTTAAAAAAATATTGTATCGGATAGTAGAATAGAAATTTCCAAAAAGTTTGAAAAGCTATTTATATCGAAACAAAAGCAGTAAATTTTTTTCTCGTCAAACAGCCGCTTGGGTATCTCTCAAAATCCACTATACACTTCCAAAGTAAAAAAAAATATCACGAAACAGCAATAAAAACTTTCGAGATAAAACTCGATTTTTGATCAAACCAATAACAAGAGCAGCTCCGGGGTCCCCGACAAAATTTCCCCGCGTAATTTCGTTTGCCAAACACCGCACGTTCCGGCTCCAACTTCTGAGGATTTCTATTTCTCAAAGCCGTCTATGCATAGAAAAAAAAGTGAGCTCGCCGGAGACTAGGGGGAAGGGGAGAGAGAAAAAAAAAGGGAAAGAGCTAAAGCGGTAAGGCAAGCAAAACGAAGTCCCGGAGAAGTTAAATACGATAGCCGCTGATGGAAAACGCGCGGCTGAGAAAGACAGAGAAATTTATCCCATGGGTGTAATCTAGCGTTGGCGCTCGGTCCTGCCGGTACAGGGCGAGAGAGAGAGAGAGAGAGAGAGAGAGAGAGAAGTCAACTCTCCGTGGCAGGATCAAAGAAAAAAGAGAGGCGGAAGGAAGGAGGAGGCGTCGGGAGGAGAGAAAACGAGCAGTGGCGAGCTTTAACGAGATCGATGAAGCTTTCCCTCTTCCTCATCCTGCCGGCGTCGCCCGCTCCTGGCTCGGTGGCACTGCCGGGACTAAATCCGCCGAGAGAGACTTCGGTATGGACCTTTTTTCTGAGCCGTCGAGCTGCGGCCCGCGGAAACTTTCGGCGCAACTGCTGATGCGGCTGCCGCCGCCGCTGCTGCTGCTGCTGGCTGCGAGCTCCGTGTTGCTGTTCTTCGGTTATATCGATGCAAGCTGTGATGAGCGGTGAGCTGAATCCCCTTTGATGACCCTTTTCCGTTAATGGAGACCTCTGCTTTTGAGCGTTATATTGATGAATCAATAGCTTTCTTAGAATTCGAAGGGTGGTGATTGTAGTTTTGCAATTTATATTTATTAATTTTACATGGTCTATATCATTAGTACATAAAATAAGTCGTAGGGCGCAATGCTTTCACGAAATCTATTTTTCAAAACTGAATTTAAATAGAGATACTCGTATATTCTTAAAATTCAAAGTTACTATTTTTACTGAATCAACATCAAATCCACGGGGTTCGTGAAAAAATACCAGTTTGAAATTTCCACTAAAAATAAAAACATCAAAAAATGAATAACTCATAAAACGTGCAACTTAGGGTAACTCTTTTGAAGGGCGACAGCAGGAGTAGCAGCAGCAGCAGCAGCAGCAGCAGCCGGGGGTGTCATACGGCTCTCGTCGTGGATTCCCGGCGCCTGATTCCTTCTTCTCCTTTTTCCGGTAGTCGCTCACGCGGCTCCCATAGGTACATAGCTCGTGAAGGGCCCATGTTAACATCCGCTTAATGGATCGAGCGATGAAATGCTGAAAGAAGCCCCTACTCTTTTCCCTCCCCCCTCTCTCGATCCCCGCTGCTAACGTATTAGCGCGCGGCGAGGAGGGAAGAGGGAGGAGGATGAGTCGCTCTTTTCTGATGTTGATGTGTTTTACGAGGAGCAAAAAAGCCTTAACGGAGCTTTAGTATTAGCGGACAGCAGAGATAGAGAGATTTTATTCAGGTTACCCTTTTATTATTCATCTTGCGCCGCAAAGTCTCCCCCGGCTGTTAGGGAATATTTTATGATATCTGAGGTGAAACTTGGATTTCCACCTTGTTTTCCCTTCTAGATTATTTCACTGTGCTTGGCTTTAAAAATAATTGATATATATATAATAAAAATGGTGACTCACCTTTAGTAATGCACTGCGGCTCTGTTTTTACCGAAAGAGACACGTGAGGCGACATTTTCAATTTCTGCCGCGTACATCGATCCCAGAGCACGCAGCAAATCTTGATTTATCGCGGGCGTATATAAGAGCGCGCGAATTTTTTCCCCGATCGCATATAGATATAGAGGGAGGTTAGCACCGGGCGATGCGCCGCGCGGCGGTCGGCGCCCTTTTTCTTTAAAAATCACGTTCCGAGGCGGGGAGGCGAAGGAGAGGGCTGCTGGCGTTGCTGCTGCGGTGGCCACCTTAACACGACGTTATTACGTCCGTTTATCGGCAGCTCGACAAAACGGCCCGGGAAAAAGGAATTTTTCTTCGAAACCCCTCGCTGCCGACGTTCGCTGCTCACAAACGGCGTGCCTTTAATTGAATTATATTCTCGCGCTTTAATTGTTTATTTTTTTGCTCGCAGAGGGATTATTTATTAAAGTCGAAATCGTTTGTTAGGAAATAAAATGGTTTCGTTTATTCTCAATTAAGATTTTATTATTAGTTTGCATTAATTAGTGCCAGAATCAATTCCTTTATTTTATTACTTACCGCAATTATTAGCACTATAGTATATTTGGACGTTGCAGTAGATAATGCTTCAGTTTAGTCAGACAAAATGAATCAATGTAATTACCCTTTAAATATTTTGTATTTGTTGAAATTTTCTTACCAATTTATTAAGAATTCACAGCATCATTGTTAAACTCATTCCCTTTTTCGAAAAACAATCTCAATCGCCCTCAATCTTGTTATTAGTCTTATATTTCGAAACTCCCGGAAACAATGTTTACTATTCAGAAAGTGACCCTCAATTTTAATAAGCGTTTATTGTCTCCGTCTTAATTATAAAATAACGAACCCTCATCAGCGCGACTTGCGAACCAATCGCAAAAAAAAAGGCGGCAGCTCGTTCGGGCTCGCCGACAAGAGGCCACAAAAAGCGGCTCAAAAATCTTTACAATCCGCGCATAACGAGCTCTCCCGCTCGCGGCGTCGTAAAAATAACCCCATCGCAGCGGTAGGAGACGCCCGAGAATGCAGGGGCACGTACACGCAGCTACTTCTCATTTTTTCGCGCAGCAGCAGCGGCGGCAGCGGCAGCGCCGCCGTCGTAAAACACTGATGATCCATTCGCGGAGAGTCGAAAAATTTTCAGCCCCCGGCCGATTGTCACGCACGTCGGGGGGGCGAGCGACCTTCCGCACGTACGGCTTGTACATTTTGCCGAGGGAATAAGCCGCGAATTCGGCTTTACTGGCAATAAAGAGAGCGTAATCAAGCCCGGACGGGCTCGCGAACGCGGCACTTGCCGCCGTTTCGTTCTCGGTATAAGCGGCGGCAGAGGCGGCTCGGGTTTCGAGAGTTACTTCGTGTTTTATCGTCCGGGCGATAAGGTGCAACTGTGCGTTATTAAAAATTGGGTGAATTCGGATTTTGTAAGATATTGGGTTTCTTTGGACTGGAGTGGAGAGGAACTCGGGGCTTATTGAACGCCTAATTAATTAGTATTGTTTGTAAGGGAAAACGGATCATTGAAGTTTTCATTAAAAGTTCCGAGTGGAAGCAAGCGAGGAAACCTCTGAATTAAAGTTTGCCAAAGTGCATATAGTCAAATAGTCAATAAGTGCAAAATGGGATTTCAATTACAAATCAAGCGAAATATGAGTCGACTTTAATATTCAATTGCATATTTCAATACATGGCTTTTAATTTAAAAGGTAACAGTATTCGAAAATTCCTAGGTGAGAATTCGAAGGTATTTTCAAGAAAGAGGGTTTTGCCTTATTAGATGCCCGGGATAGAATTTTTTTTTTTCCCGGGTGAAATTTATCGGCGGCGGGTCTCTACAGCATCTTTCCGGCTTTTCCAATCTACCTCTGATCCGCGAGAGATTGTCTGGAGCCACCGCGGCTGCAGGCGTATCGCTGCCGAGCACAATGGAGGCAGAAATGACATGATCGAGCCACGACGTGCCGCTCACGAGCACTCTTGTCGCTTACCCTCGTCGTCTGCGAAAGAAAAGGAGAAAAGGGTACACGTATCGACGCTTTGGCCCCCGTTAGGCGCGGCTAGGAAAAAAGTACGTCTGCGTTTGCTAAATCATGAGGGAGTACGTGGCTGAATTCGGTGCCGCTGGGGTGGTAATCTATTCTGAAAAGAAGGAGTAAATAGAAATTTTAGTTTGAAAAATTGAAGGTTCGTTAGATTTGCTGGCTAAAACAAATATTATAGTATACATTAAAAATCTTCTACAAAAGGATTTGAAGATGTCGCTGATAATGTGGAAGAAGGCTTAAATGATCACGCCGAACAATTTTTAAATTTGCTTATTTATTCGCCAACGTTCCGACGCTCGTCGTAGCGGCTTTCTCGCGGCTTTTAATTATCGTAAATTAAATTTTTACGAGGATTACTTTGCGACCATGTCTAAACTAAAAAAAACTTAGTTTTGCCCAAGCTTCAGTCTTCACGAAAACTAAGAAAGTATTGCTTACAAGAGTGTCAAACTTCGAACTTTGGGTATTTTTATATAGATGCCAAAGTGCAAAGCTGTAGTCGCGTATTTGTAAAGCTTCGAAGCAACCGTAAAAATTGTAGTTTCTACTTCAATGTGAATAATTCATTGCGCAGTCTGAGAAAAAGTTTGAGAAAAAAAATGCAGAGTTTTCTCTTAAAATCATTTTAGTAACAAATTTCTACGAAGATCTTCAAATTAATAGTAAAAAATGCTTCAAAAAATTTTTGAGGAAAGAAACCTGAAATTTAAAACCATCAGAACTACCTATTTATAACTATCATACAAAAATTATTTTGCTTTCAAAATATACGTGTAACAAAATAATTGCATCGATATACAGAATGTGTACTAAATGTATGTATGTATACTTGTGAATTTAATGCATATTTTTGCACATTTTGAAATCATGAAACTGTTTACGCATGTCTGCATTTCTCTATAAAAATAAGTTTTTCACGGTTTGAGTCGCTTTACAATGGGCTTTTATATACCCTTTCAATACCTTTTCTATTTTGCGACACATTTCTTTTCAGCTCAATAAACTTTTCGATAAAGTTTTGAAGTATAGTAGTGAAATTGTATCTGCAAGGTTTCGAGATCTTCAATTGTGGGTTTGAAATATATATATATTTCTTATTGTTGCACGATCTCAACGCTATTGAAATTTTTGTGGAAAATTCTGGTTTGTAGGAGTTCTTAAATTCCCCACGTAATAACTTTTTACGCTACCAGTAATAACATGACATGTATTAAATATTTGATATGCTTCAGATAACACGAATTAAATATTTTTAAGCTCTAAAAGCTTTTAGATATTTTAAGTAGATTTGCAAAACGCAAAAAAACGTATATTTTTGTTAATTCAATATTCTGACGGTTATTAAAGTGTAATAAAATTTATTTCAAATACAATACGTTTGATAGTCACTTGAGGCAATTTTAAATTAAATAAACAAAGTAAACGAAATACAAATATGATATAAATATAATATTTATTTAATTGAAAGCTGATAATACTGTTTTTATTTAATTAAATAAATATTTATAAAAGCTAGCATCAAAACATTCCTACTTTAAATTCAAAGCATTTCAAGATTTAAATAAAATATAATAAATACAATATTTTGTACAAAGCGTAAAAGCTATTTGAAGTAATTTTGTGTAAAGTAACTAAGTGCAAATTAGACTCTAATTGTGTTGACAATGTTACACGTTTGTTTAGAATACGAAAATGTTATCTAAATTATTATTCTAATTAGCAAACGTGCCCAGCACCCTTTCGGAACGTCTAAAAAGGGTGGAGGGACAATTAAACTGCGGGGTAAAAAAAAAACCCAGAAGCGGTTGTAAAAAACAGGTACAATGCTGAGGTAAGGTGCGGAAAAAAGGGAAGAAAAACCGAGTCCTCGACCCATGCATTGAGATAAAATAAACTCACTGTTTCCTGTAAGTAGAAAAAAGGGCCGGATTACACTGACCACAACAAATGGTTCACAATTCATTCCAAGTTCTCCTTTTAAGTTGTGTCTCTGGCATTCGTATACGTTCTTTTAAACGAAACGTCGTTGTTCAACAAGATGAAAAGATATTTCAAACATTTAATCGCTACAGAAAATTATTTACACAGTAAAGATCCTCCAAAGTATAAAACATAAGAATTCAAGAGACAAAAGTATAAAGACCGAATCAAAGTTAAACCCGCGGTAAAGTAATCGCTTAAGAAATTCAATCCAAAAGCAGCCGTAATCTTCAAATAACCTCCGAATTCCCGTTCAGCTAGCATCCTCCTCTCGACGCCTCTCTCCTCCCCGGCGGAAACGTTGGAACCGTAAAGCGCCAAGCGCGAGCCATTATTCAAAGCGACAGCCACTTCGCGCCTTCCTTCCGTGCCCACGCATGCACGCGTCCTCTTTGCCACAAGAATTTTCACTACTTCCTCCCTCCCCCTGTCCCCTTTCCTTAGAATTTTTCAATGCCGGGCCGGCCTGCGGCGTGAAAGCATTTACGTGTATTTCGCGGCGGGATGCATCCTCGCCGTATAATTCAATGAAATTTGAATTTATCGGCGCTCATTGGAATTCCGCGGGGCGGAACCTCCTAGAACAAACGCCGTATATCAGTCGTTTATCGAGAAAATAAAGCCACGAATGTGGGAAAAATGCAGCTGCCGCCGCGAGGATTGGATTGCACGGGAGGAGAGAGAGTGCAAATAGGAATTGATGGATTAGTCGGAGTCGTAGCCTCTTTTTTTTGAGCGAGTGAATGGTGATAATGGCGAAGCGAGTGAGGAGTAATACTGAATTAATAAAGTCTCGATTAATTAAAAAACCGATTTCGCTATGGAAATTTGAAGGAGCATTTAATCAATGGTGTAATTACTTTTAAAAATAGAATCGGTATTCTTGTTGATTACCTTGGTTTGAAATTTTACCTAAATTTATAAAGATATTATGCAGATATGTTGCTTTTATTAAAAAAAAGTGAGACACTTTAAATAAAGTTCCGGGGGAACGTGAATCAAAGTTGAGGTAAACTTTGCTTTGAGTTTTGTCAAAGTAAAATCGACAACAACGCTTCGTTCAAAGTTTAGTATATTAGGTTCGTGAAGTAATGTGGATGAAAGAAAAATAATAATCATCACTCTACTATTTAGTCAAACTTGTCGAAACTTTGGGTTTTTGACAAGTTTGGCATATTCAAAGAAATCCCGTTGTTTCGAGGAAGCCGATATTAGTTAAGTTTACTTCAAAATAGGGGTTGGCTTTTAAAGCAAACATATTTGCGGAACTGTTGCAGAGTTTTAAAGTAATTAGTATTAGATTGCCTATAATATTCTTGCGGTGTATTACAATTTATAAAAACGAAAAACAAAACGAAGTGGTTTATAAATTTATAAATTGTTTTCCACGCAACGTTTTCTTGCGATAAAAATATTTCCGAGAAATTTCAAGTTAATCCGAGTAGTATCGGGCCGCGCGAGTTAAAAGTTTAATATTCTTTTCGAAACTTTAACACAGCCTCCGGAGAACCACATTTTTAAAAAGCGTGACCAAAATACTCGAAAACAACTACCGCTTGTTTTGCTCGCGGATAAAATTTTTCCCTCCCGTTCTTTTTGTTAAAAAAAAAAAAACAAAAAGCACCACCAATTCCCGACTGAAACAGCAAAAAAAAAATGGCTCACAGGCAAGGCGTCATTGCGAATTAAAGCACTTAAAATGCCAGCATTACCTCCTGTTTCGAAGAACGTCACTCAGCCCCCTCCGGGCAACTTAAATCGGAACGAAATCAAAGTCTTCGCTTACGAAAGAATCTTAAGCCCGAAGCGGGGGAGGAAAAAAGGCGCGAGAAAACAGGCGTGACACATCGACTTTCGCCGTCGGCGAGGGAGGGGGTGGGGGGTGGAGGGATATCCTCGTGATTCCACGCGGAGAATGCGAGCAGATCTCCTTGTCCGCGTGCCGGGAAATCCAAACTGGCTCGCGCGCGAGTTGTTATTTTGCGCGCGCGACATTCCGCACGACTATCGGCTGAGAAAGAGGATTCGATGGCTTCGTGCCGGGGAATCCGCCAAGTCTTGAAAGTACTTTTCTTTCTTTCGCGCGGACTTGATTTTTCCTCCTCCTCCTCCTCCTCCTCCGGGCAGATCGGAGATCGGCTGTTCCGCCTGCTCTCAGCCACCGACCGGAGTAATTGCATTCGGCCTGAAAAGTTTTCTTAAATAATGTTTTCTTACCTCGGGAGGAGGAGTCGCTTTAAGGTGGCAAAATATTTCGAGAGAATATATTGCTGAGGATTATGGAGAGTTAGAAGACGGGTTTCCACTAGCAAATGTGATTGTTAATACGTAGGTCATCTATAAATAAAAAATGAAAATGCAATTAAAATGAATTCAAGATAATACAATTTTTTTTTTGTTCTGAGAATTTTTTATGTAGCAGTTTTCGTAGATCATAAAAATGAAGAAAATTTACGAGGAGAAAAATGTCTACGTAGGTGCAGATCATATACATATTGATTTCTCCATTTCTTTATTTTAATATTTCACAGCTAAGTTTCGCGAAAGAAATGGAGAAAGTGCGTTTTTCTACGTTGTAAAAGATTCGATAGCTTCGAGAACCTCCATTTTAGAGCTTCAATTTTTCCTTTAGATTCCTCTGCGAATTAAATTTCCTCTCCACTTCATTTAATGCATAGCGAAAGCCCTTCTCCCTCGTCAATAATATATTTACGTCTTTCTGAAAGGAAAATGCGCAAAATGTACTATTTCCGAATAAACGAGCCCCAACAAGAACGGTTATTTTCAAATAACTCAAGAACTCTCTCCTACTTCCCCGGATTTTATCAATTCGCATTTAACAAATCCGTAAAAGACAGCCATAAACGCGCGGCACCGAAACTCCCCAGAAACCTACAAGAATACCAACGCCGAGAAAAGTACTCGTACTCAAAGTACTCGACCGAAAGTAGTCCGCGCGGCCTCGCAGAAAATTATCGCAGCGAGATAAGGTTTTAGCGCGCGTTCGAGCCGCGAGCGCGCGCGCACTTTGTTTAGCGCATAAATCTGCGACTCGCGACAATGAGCTCGTTACCGGCGGGAGATAGTTTACAAGGGAAACTTCCGTAAAAGGCGCCACGGTTATTAATGTCGCGATCCGCAGTTACGTGCAAGCCGCGCTATCCGTCTTGCGTCCGCTTTGCGTGGCCGACTCTCGGCTCTCACCCCCGACGCGACGCCGGAGAAAGTTTACTTTGCGGCTGCTGCCGCGAGCAAAGAACGGTTGCTCGCTCGCGAAATCAAATATTTATCGTGTATATGTTTAACCGAGTTTTTTCGCCGGGGCTGCGTTTCATTTTTCTCGGAAGACGCCGTCTGAGGAATGACGTGATTTTCTTAGGGGCTCGGGTTGTTATTGCATTCTGATTTTGTTTGCGGACGGAGGCGTGAGGTAATTTTCATTCACAATTTTAGTCCGGTTGAAGGAGATTCGACGATGGTTTATTTATTGAGGTGGTATTCGAATGGTGGATAGTTTCGAAAGTAAAAGTACTTTTTCAAAATTCCAATGCTTTAATTAAAATTTAATTAACGAATTTTTTATTAGTTTAATTTACAAAGTTAAACTTTGTAAATTTCCAATACTGCATTTTGTAGTTATCCAATAGTATATTGATTGCGAGCTCTAAAACTGGTATATCAGTTTTTTGATTAAACAACAAAAACAAAAATTTAATTAAAATTCCATCAATATAGTTTTAAAAAAGCAAAATTTTAACTGAAGCTCGATTCCTTTTTCATTTTGCAATGTCAATATTTATGTTCAAATTGATTATGAATAGCAGCTAATTAAACGACCTCCACTTGTAAAAAAGCCCTAGATTCCCGAACGACAGCCCAAAACTCTTTGACGTGAATGCACTGCTCGCTCATACATAATACATAATACTCGATTTGCGAAATTATCGCCCTCGCGCTTATTCAGCCGGGACCTTATGCGAATTTTTGAGCAGTTCTCCGCCGGTGATACATTTCCGGCGGAGATAAAGGAAGAAAAGAACGTCCAGGAGCTGCGACTCCGCCAGTGAATCACGCGGGCCGGCAGCCGAAAACTTGCGCGCCACATCGAGCGTAAAATTACGGATGGCCGCGCGGAGCAACTGGCAAACGAGCCGCACAAGAAATAAACCATCCCGGGGCAGCGAAAAGAAGACGAACCCCGCGTGGGAAAGTGATAGGGTCGTAACGCGCTTTTTCGATGCTAACACTTGCTTAAAGATTTAGAGTTAATGAAAAACTGGAATTTATTGGTTCCGAGGGTTTTATTCTTAATGTTTAAATTGAATTTAAAATTATATTTTATTCGTAGAATGATTCGCAGAATAAGTAGATACAGTCCATGTATGGTAAGCCGCTTTTGAAAATAATTTTATTACGTTTACCAGCTTGCAGTTAAGAAAAATTTATTAAAATGATTGGACTTGCTGTGTTAAGTTTATTATTTAGTTAAAGCTAGTTCGAATAAAAAATTAAGAAGGAAACAATTACATTACAAGAGATTACTATGATCGGACTTCCTCCTCCCATAAAGGGTAAACTCCAATAAATGATGCAGCAGCCTCGGGCGACTCTATACAGTGATAGGAGTTCCAATTGGAATTCAGGAGATGCTGTGACCGAGCGAAGAATTAAAGTTGTAAAGTCGATGCGTTCGTGCTGTTACATCAAGGATAAGAGGGAACGGTTTACTGAAGCGCGGTTTTCCGTGGTTCTTGCAAATAAACATTCATTGCTCGTACGCAGCTGGGAAATTAAATCTGTGTAATGCATAATGATTCCACTGGTTTCTTACGGGATAATCTATTATATAATGTACGTGATAGATATCTTTGCTACATTGAAAATTACAGATTTTAAATAAAAAAAAATTAAATTTCAAAATTGCGACAAAATTAAAATTGCAATTTCAGAACAGAATTCATTTTTAAAATGTTATTTTTCAAATTTAAACACTTTAATTTTATAAAAAATACTATTGGAACATCAACTGGATAAATTTTCAGCTATTCATAAATTCGTTATAAATTTATTCCCCTTGGCTTGACGAACATCCGCGTGCATCTACAAATTCTACAGCGATAAAGCAAAGATAGAAAATTCGCCGAAAAGTATAAATCATCTTTCCTTCCCAACAAAATTCTTAACTTTAACATTTTACCCATAATCGCCTCCATTAAGAGATCAATCTCCAGACTCCTTTCACAGAAAACGAGCCCTCTTTTTCTCCGAGGGCGGCTCATTCCGTTACATTTACCCCCCCCCGTTTCTTACGTGGCGCGCGGCAAAAATCCCGCGATCACGTCAAACCTCTCGCGCCAGTGCTTTACATAATTCCTCGGCCAGCCGGGGCTTTTGCATAAGCGTCGACCGGGGGGGGGGGGCAAAAAAGGCCTTTTTTCTTACCCCGGCTTACGCAGACTAACGAATTACAGCGGCGGCGGCGAAGTCGCTCACCAATCTCCGCCGGGGATTTAAGGCGCGCCGACGCCCCCGTGAAAAAAAACCCCGCGTAACTTTGCCAAACCCGGCGTCGTCGTCGAGCTTCGGGCTAAGAGGAAGAGATGGCTAAAAACTTGTACTGGCGAGCTCTTTTATTTAACCCCTCGCGTCCGCTTTTTCAATGAATTTTCAATGCCGTTATGTTTTTCAGTTTTTTTGGGCCCGAGGTAATTTTTGTTCTTTTCTTATTCATTGAAATATCTTTTACAGAGTTTAAGTAAGTACATGTGCAGATTCAATTAATTTTTGCAGTTAAGTAAAATTTATTGGTAGCGATAGTGGTAAATGATAGAGGAGAGTTGATAAACTTAGACCCCTGTAAATGTTTTGGGGGTTAGTAAACAACATTGCCAATCGAATAAAAATAAAAATTTCTCGTCCATAAGCGAGAAAGCGTAGAGCTTCTTGAATAATTAGAAGGCAAAGTGTATTTTTCGGCAACAAATCGATTCGACTGCTGCAATATTTTGTCGTACATCGAGCAGCAATAGAAAACGGAAAAAAAAACAAGGCAGCGGAGCGAGAGGTTCGCGCCAAAAGAGCAAAAAGCCGCTCGCAAATTCTCAATAAAACACGAACAATGTTCGAAGTTCCTTTCGCGCCTGGAGCGTTTTCCCTCTCGCTGCCTCTCCCCCTCCCCCAGCGCGAGAACGATGTATTATTATCCTCGAGGTTGTGCTCCGCGCCTATAGTTTCTTTTTCGCTTATTCCGCCGCGCAATCGCCTCTCTTCTCCCACCTTCCGCGTTCTGAATTATTGATTGACTTTTTTAATAATACATTGGACAAGCGCGCTTTTGAGCGTCGGCCGTTTATTTTATTTTCCTGCCTTTCCTGCGCCTTTTTGCGCTGCATTTGCACGGCGGGAGGTCGGAGTACTTTTCTCGGCGAATACTTTTCGGGGAAGCTCAAATTGTGAGCGCCGAGTGCTATAACGATCGTGAAATCGGACAGCATTATTCATTTGGCGAATTATCCGGAGAATTTAGTTATGCAGATGAAGGAACATCGGATTGCGTTGCTGATATGTTGTAGTTGCGTACATCGTTTAAAATATTTATTTGTTTCAACGTCTGATGAACAAGCCTTTGAGTAACCGGAGCTTGTTTAAAAAGAGTATTTTGCTTTTGTTTCTGAATGCGTAAATCATGCTTGAAGTAGGCCATCAAATTTAAAAATAAATTAAAACGTTCTCGTGATGAATTTTTGTTCAACGTTTTAATTTTATATCGAACTAAAATACCGTTTTTAATTAACAATTCACTTGCATCATTTTTTCATCGCTTCATTTTATAATTAAAAAGAGATCAATGAAATTTAAATATAGAATTTAAAAAATTGACGCACATTATTATTTACAGTATGTATACGCATTTTGATAGGTTTTAATTTTTTAGAATTTTTATTGAGAATGGAGTGTTGTGATAAAGCCGAGTAATATGGAAGGATATATAACTTTGCAAAATTTGATCGAATACAAATTCTAAAAACATGCATTCTGCGTCACACTTTTTTACAATAATTATTGAAAATCACTTTATGATTTCTATAGCAAAAGATTCTTGAATGTTAAATTGATATAATTTTTAAATGAACGATTCTTAGAAATAGAAGCACCGTCATTAGGGTTTCAAAAATAACTATAAGTTTAATTTTTACGTGAAAGGCTTTAACGAAGAAGTCTTCTGAAACGTTAGTAACATTAAATTGCCGAAATTATCTACTCTTTGATTAAGTAACTCTAGTTTTTACTTATATAAAAATGATAATTATTTTATCAACTTAAAGAACCTCCGTGCGCCATTAATTCCCCCGCTCCCCAGACGCGCTGAATCCTCAAAAATCAAGAAGATTCGAGAATCGAAACCGAGCAGACGCAGGCGCGAGCAAACAAGCCCGAACTTTTAATGGCAAATTTTTACGGCGCAATATCCGAGCCAGGCGGGAGATCAAAATCAAGATAAAGCTCAAAAAGTAAAAGCAAAGCTTGACGGACGGGCGAAAAGCTCGCGAGTCCGGGCGCGTACACAGGTCCGCGCGCTCGTTCGACTACCTCGCCACTTTTCTCGTCGCGCGACGACGACGACGACGACGACGACGACGACGACAATGCAATTTCCTCGGACGGGCGTAAAGCACAAAGCGTAAATGCAGTTACGAGGCAGCGCGAGCGCGTGCGCAACCCAATTGAGCTCGAAATTACGGGGCAATCTTACGCGGAATATTAAGGGAACTCGCGCCGAGAAGGAAGAAAGACGTTCCGCGGGGGGGAGAATTTTTGGGCGCTCGGAGCTGCGAATTTTAATCGGACTGGAACGGAAAGAGCGGACGGGGGCTTCGTGATTGCCGCGCGCGGCTTTTTTGTTTGGTCAGACTGATTGTTTCGATTGAACCAATTCTTTTTCCTATTTCTATCTATCTTTTTTTTAACGTGGCTACCTAGAAATGGTTATTTGAGTTTGCATGTTTGAAAGATCATATTAACATGATGAAAACTATGAGAAGCGTTGAATTTTATTAATTTAAGAAATACAAGCTTTCATTTTTATTGAAAGAATTGCAAATCGCGTTTTTGTTTGATGGTTGTGGGCGATCGAGCTTTGGAGAATATGAACAAATTTTAAAATATTTTCTCTTAATACGTCTCTTGTGTAGATGAAAAGTAAAAAGAGTTATTTGCCCCGAGGAAGATTACAAAATAATCGAAATATTGGCAAGATTTTGCAAATCGATAAAAATAAAAAGTTTAGACAGCAGAGACCAGCAAAATAAAAGAGGAATAAAAAATGTATTTTATAAACAAGCAGTCTGAAACACACAATTTATTATTTACAACTGATCATACGTGTTTGTATTTCATTGTATCTATGAATTCTGTCCACGAATTTTTTACCATCATTTTTTTTAACTAAATTTTGGAAATATTACTAAATATTTTTGTAACTGAAAAAGGATATTTCAATGTAAAACTGATTCAATTGAATACATTGCGATTACAAAACTCTTACTATTTTTAGAACAACGATAGCTCATTTTCTCGGAGATGTTTCAGTAATCAACGAAATGTTCTAACAACACCATATCTGGAATATTTTCGAGAGCAATCCAGAATCGTAAATCTTCCCCCATCGACAACTAAGCAAATGTATATCTTATGTGTTTTGTACTGTCGAAAGCAGAAACAGATTATTCCTACACTCATTCAAGAAAATACCGAAGGGAGAGCATCACGAATTCAGCGTGGGTAGTGAGCCTGTCTACATTGAGGAACTCGTAAATAAGCTGAGGAAGCAGACGTTATCCTGCACACATATCAGTGCCCACGTGTACCACTTGGCAGAAGCTAAAACTTTCGTCGAATGAATTTAGATACGGGGATGTCCTCGCATTTTTCCAGCGAAAACTTGGAGGAACAACGACGAGGGATTCTATATAATCCCTTTGACAGGACGTGATAATTTGAGCTTTGTAGAGATGGAGGATGTATTTACGTTTAAAGATTTACGTTTGAGCAATCTGAACAAAATTTATTTACCGCAAAATTACAGGTAGAAATTTAAATGTTCGCAGTTTACGTGCATTCCAAACTTGAATCGCTGCAGAGTAACGTTTAAACGATTTTAATACGTTAATGCATCAGTGAACTGAACTCATAACTCGATGCTAAAATACCATTACGTTAAACAATACTGCATTACGCTTTTCAAGCGCGAGTTAATACCCTTTCCAGCCTTTAAAAACTGCCACTTCTCCAAATTATTCCGAAACGAAGAAACTCGAGCGCGCCCGATTATAATTGCAATAATTTGCGCAGTCTCGTTAAACGAATCTCGAACCCTCTCTAAAATTGAAACAGTAATCATAGCGTCCCTCCTCGCTCTCGTTACCCGGGGGCTATCGTTCATACTTTTTTTCATTTATTCAGCATCGCGCGAACGCGCGCATTAACGCTTGGACTTGGCGTAATCGCGCGAGCCTCCTTTCGCCCGGCGCGGATTTCGGGGTAAAAACGGCGCGACAGAATCCCGGCCCGGAGGAACGCATTGTCGGGAGGAGCAGCCGCGGAAAATACGAGACTCGACACCGCACGATTTTTTAATTTGACGCGTCAGGCGCAACTGCACGAGCCACAGCTTTGACGCGACAGCTGCGTTAGCGAATTTTTCCTCGTTTTGTCGTGCGCTCTTTCTGCCGCTGCGCCTTCTTCCCGCTCTCTCTTTCTCCCTTTTATGTTCGCGCTTTGTGAAGGATAATACGAGTGCGTATGGACGCGAGAAATGCGCCCGCGCGACTCATCAAGATGGAATTAATGACGTTGAATGTGCTTTCTGTCATTTTTAACATCAAGTGCAGATGTTACTGAAGTAGAAGCTTTTTCCGTTTTCGTCGGGTTTTTAGTTACTTTTTCGCTAATTTATTTATAAATAGTTGGGTTTGTGAAATGATACTTGTGTTTGCTAAACATATTTTTTAAGTAACGGGGTGTGAGATATTGAGCATTTTCGTGAAGTTTAGTATTGTAATGTAACATTAAAGTTGAAATTATTGGAGTTAGAGAAACTATTCTCTTGCAATATTAAGGAAATGAAGACCTAATAAGATAGGCAGGAGGTACGAAGCTTACTAACCAAGTCAGTGAAATAACTCGGATGGTGCTTATAATTCAGTTCTCACAACTGTTGAGTAAGTAATATCCGTCCGGCTGCTGGCACCGTTACGATGGATAATCCTAGAATATAGCAATAAATTACTTCGTACTGCAGTACTAGACTACATGACATTGCGAATAAAATTTAATAAACATAGAAAATAGAATTTCAATGGCAATTTGTGAATTGCACATGTCTCAATTTCATTTTAATCAACGATACTGCAGAAATCTTACGATACTAAAAAACTTTTTGAGGCGCGTTTTCGAAAAGTACAACCGCGTTCGTGTTTTCGTATTGTAATGCGAAACGGAAGCAGCAAAAATTCCCAACTCCGATGGTGTACAATCATTTTTTTCAACTCTGTTTTTGACTCTGTTTTTCCAATGTTTTCTCCCGCTTCCTTCTTCTCCTCTTTTGCCCTCTTTCTCATTCTTTCGGCTGTGCCGTGCTTTTTTGATGCTAGAAATTCGCTAAGTCCGGTATTAAAACCTGCGCTCGGTGCGAGATGCAAACGCCGCGGAATTACAGTGCTCCATTTCGACAAAGAGGAATGAAACTTTCCTCTGCTCTTCTACGAGGTTATCGTTAGTTTATATGCACCTAGATAGAGAAGAGGTACTTGGCCAAGAAGAGACAAACAAACATTTTGATAAAGGGAAAAATTTGCTTTGCTTTCTTCGCGCTGCGAAGACTTATTTTATTAAAAAAGATGCATGCAGTTTTACAGGAATTTAAAATTTAGATTAAATAAACGATAAATTAATTAAGAAATCTTAAAGTACAGTAATGGAGTAGTTGGCAAAAAGAACATGTTAACGAGAGTAGCGTGTGCAGAAAATGTTAAAAAAATTATCCTTGTAATGGCAGTCGTAATTAAAAAGAATAGTAATAAGGGCAAGTGTGGGGAGTAAGTAAGCGCAAGACAAGATGGCGAGAGAGGAAAAGAGGCAGTGAGAAAGGGTGTAACGAGTGAAGTGGGTTAGTAAAGAAAAATACAAAAAGAACGCAAGAGTCTCGAGAGATAGAGAGAACCTCGAGTACTTGCAGGCGGGTTTCGCTCCAAGACTTTCGAGACACCACAGATGGAAAGAAAGAGCAAAGAAAAAGAAAAGAAACGAGAAAACGACGAAATAGTGAAGAAACTCTGGCAGAGGCCTACTGAAAAATGCAAATAAAAATGTACGAGACTTAGGAAACTGAGGGGGATGCATGGGGGAATATAACATTTTGCATATGTAAGAGAGAATAATACAAAGATAATTATAGTGAAATAATTGCGTGTAATAATAATGATAAATTATAATTGTTTCGAGTTATCGTGCAATAAAATATGACAGAATACTGTTGAATAACAATACTAATCTATCTAAAATAAGCGCCTTTATGTATAATGAACCGTTAAACTATTCCTATAAATAAACGCAGTAGGTGTACATGAAAAGCAATGAATGTAAATTCTCATAACCATTACAGCGCAAATTTCCAGAGTGTAACCGTAGAATGAAGCTGTATACGCATATGTGAGGGCACTTGATCTGTAAAAAATTGATTTTGATCTAGACAAGCTTCATTGATTTTCAATACTATGCTTGGAATTTCAATCACATAAAAAAAGTGACGTTATTAGATTTTTAATTACGCATGAGAGATTTTTCATAAAAATTTTAATTTTTCAATCCTTTTGATTTAAAATTGTTTATATTTTCTTTGGGATATTTTAATAACAAAAACCAACGAAGCCAGCAGACGTGTCAGTTAAAAATTTAAATAAAATAGTATAAAGTTTCGAAATTTCCAATTAATTAATTTCTCAAAATTGCAAAATAACATTTGGCTCTGTTGTTTCCTCGAAAAAGGAAATCTGCGAAAAAACAGCAGCTATACGAGAGCCGTAAAGCAGCGGAGAAAATTGTATTTCTCCGAAATACGTCATCGACGGTCGTACATTTGAACAAGCCACAAAGCTCCGAAATATCTTGAACTTTATTTTGCAGGTGCTGCCCCGCAAGGAAACTCGCTCGCTACAAATCGCGCTCGAAGCGAGAGACTGCCAGAAAGCGGAGCGGCGAACGTGTCTATACATGTATACGCCTCGAAAAAAGGAGGGAATATCGGAGGGCGAAAAAAAGGCGGCGGAGAGGATCGAAGGGCCGCGCGGAGCGAGTAACAGTCGTTTTACAACGGGGCAACGAGGACTCGCGAAAAATAGAGGAGCCGTAAATCCGAAAAGTCGCGTCCGCCACAAAGTCGAATCGCGTAAAAGCTGCAACCGGAGAAGGAAATACGAGGGAGGCAGGAGGATGGAGGCAGAGAGAGAGAGAGGGGAGAAGAGTCGTTCGACAGGCTCCGATGCGAAGCACGAACCATACTCCGAGCGCGGCAATCGTAATAATCTGCAGTGGCTGCCCGTTTCCATAATCGTAAAGTCGATCTTGCGAGCGGCGCTTAAGCGCCGAGCCACCTCTCGTGTAGTTGCAAATCTTGCTTGATTGGCGATTTACGCGGACGGGATTCTCTTACGGTTATAATCGGGGGACTGCGCGTCGCCGTCTGACCCGAACCTCGTTAACATATTCCCTTGGAGCGTGGAAAATCGGCTTTTATTTGATGATGAAAATCGCCAGGCTGCCTTTCGCAGCGACGAAAAATTGTTTTGCGCTGAGGTTTCAATTAACGTTCCCCGAGGGGGGCAGAAGCTGCTTCGTGCTTTCGGAAAATTACTTTTTGATAAAATTACAAAAATGACGATGCGAAGGGAAGCGCTGTAAAATTTAGTTTTATTAGAATTTCGTTGGAGCTTAATTCAGCATATATTTTCTCTCTAGAAGGCTTGTTGCATGAATGAATCTGCATTAATTATTAATACACATATGTGGGTTTAATTGTATAATGGAAGGACGATATTGTTCGTAAAATGTTTATTTCATTTGATAATAGCTGATTAATAAATTGAATTAATAATGTTATCGTAGCAGAATTTAAGCTGCGAGGTAGTAATATATTCTGCTTTAAAATTAAAGAAGTATTTTCATTATTGAAAATTAAATGAACCGCGATTAACTATTAATTTTATATATTAATAAATTTTCATAACATTACCTTTGCATACGTAAAAGGTGCCTGAACATTTTTCGCTTACTTTTTCATTCATCCATAGCACAATGTTTATTGAATTCGTGCTAGCTCTCATCTTTCGCCCGTCTCTTATCGTCCCCTCCTCTTTTATACCTTCTCTCAACTTTTATCTCTCGTTGGTTACTCGTGTCAGCTCCACCTCCGCCTTTTACTACCCACGGATTTTCGCGGACGTGACCTCAAACCGATTGGCTTCCTCGATTGATCTTAGGATTGCCTCCTGCAGCTCGGATGTCTCGCATTTCCTCGTCTTTATTCCCGTTTCGTTTCCTTCCTTCATTTTCAATCTGTCTTCCTTAGTCGCTACATTGTCCCCCTACAGTTTTCTCGCTTGTAATGCTGCGCGTTTTCTTGCTAAAGAACCTTCCCTGCGGTTCTCTTGATTCTTTAAATTTACCAGTACGCCAACGGGAGAGATTTCGGAACTTTTTTAATTTTTTGAACCGATAAAAAACTAAATCAAATTAAATATTGTTTACTTTATACATAATTGCTTACGTGTATATTTTTCCTATTACGCTAAAAGCAACTATGTATAAATATTTTAATTTAATTAATTTAAGATGTATTAAAATTCTCTACAATTCAACATTTTATTATTTGCTACATTACCCCTGCAAAAAAGCTCTTTTCCATTGCCCTTAAATTCTATACAATCAGAAAATTTCGATCGAGCCAGGCTGCAATTCGTTGATCGCTAATAGCCGCCTTCTAGCGACTCGGTCGCTTCTTCTCCACCGGCGCTGCATCGCTTCTCGTAATTGTAATGACAGCCCAAGAAGAACTATATACGTAACGCTTGATTCTGCAGTGCGGCGAGCGTTGATAATGCAGCCGAGAGCGAAAGGGAGAGAGAGCGAGGCAGAGAGAAAGAGCGAGAGAGAGAGAGAGAGAGAGAGAGAGAGAGATCGCATATACGCAGGATTCGAATTTCCGTTATCGAGCCAGACGATCGGTATAGCCGGAGCACAAATTTAACGAGGCAAATTGCAATCGGCGAAGCCCTGCAGTATTCGATCGGCTGCTCGTTGTTATACGCGTTCTCCTTTGCTTTTTTTGCACTTTCGAGTTTTTTGGCCACGAGGGAATGGGGAATCGAGGGTTTGTACAGTTCTCTTCTGTTTGATTCTATCGTTTCGCGTATATGAAAATGTACCAAGAAAATAATGGAGCCTGAATGGAGAGGCATCGGCGGGAACGGGGGGAGAAAGTATTGTTATAGGACGAAAGGATATTGTTTTATATTGTTGCCCGAGATATCCGATATGCAGATTTTCGGCGGAAGTCTTTTTTTTTAATGACGTTTACGGCCACGCATCGAAATGCGATTATACGATACGGATAAATAACCAAGCAATCGGTTCAATCATTTTTTTTCCCCATCTATTGGAAATATTTTGGTTTGTAATAATCCTGTAATGGGATTGGACAAGGCAATTTTCTTCTCGAATTTTCCGGAGCATTTATATTGCATCCAAGAACGCGAGCATGAATGGAAGCTCGGCTTTGAGTGTCCGGGACGTCCTTTCGCTAGAAAAAAAAAAAAAAACAAGCGAGACGATAATCTCCCAAAGTGCAGCGCGGCTTACTCTTATGTGCGCGGAGGTCGTGTTTTCGTTTTTCGGGGTCGCCAAGATTCGAAGCCCATTACTATTACACAGCAATCCGAGAGAATGGCCGCTTTTATTTTCGAACTTTTTGCGGCCACCCCCAGTCAAGCACTGCTCGCGAACTCCGGGAATTTTCAAATGCGCGTCCGTCTATTCTCTCTCGTTTTAACCGTCGGACTTGTCCACGTCTCTTCCTTTTGCCCTCTTTCTTGCAAATACCGACTGTTCACCTTTATCCCGCGGAGACTGATTTTTTCCTCTTTCCTTCGCTTTTTATCCTCCGACCTTTATTTTGGCCTCCAGTTACCCTGTCCCATTCGCTTTTCTCCCGTTCCTTTTTTGGGACACGACGCTCCCTTTTCTCTTTTCTCTCTCGTCGACGAGCCGAACTGATTGTTCCACTTAGAGGAATTCATTTTTTTCGCGCGTTTAATTACCTTTTTTTCGGAGCGCGGGAATCGCAGTCACCCTTGCTGTCGAATTCGGCGTCCGAGGCGTTTGAGAAAAAAAAGACGGGTATTTCTCCTGCATTTCCTACGGAAGTTTCAAGTAAAGTTTATGGCCTTAGTACTTAAATTCAAGTCCTTGCAACATTCTTCCATGTAGATCCTGGTTGAAATTAGACGTAAATAATTTTATTTAATTAATTAGTAAATACTTTTATAAAATAAAATATAAATGTATAATTCTTTGTGAAAACAAAATAATCGTGATTTACATGTTGCATCATTTAATTAGTCAATCTTCAAAAGTAAATTTCGTAAAGAAAATATCATTTTCTTTACTAAGTTGTTTCCGATTGAATAATTTTCTTACTACACGATATGAACTCTTTCTATTTACAGCGCAGCAAAGGATTCATCATAAACTTACTTATTCGTTCGAAACTTTCAATTATAATAAATTTCCATACCGTCGCAGGTCGGACAATAAAAGGACTAAATCTATAAAGGCCACCGCGCAGAAGAAAAACGCTGAATCCATAAAGTGGCTTTTAAGGACACTCAAGGGGCTGCGCGCGAAAATAAAAGCCGAAGGAAAAAGGATTTTCAGTTAGTTAAGCCGCACGACGCGCGGCCTTTGATCCTCGTGCCCCCCACTCCCCCTCCTCCCAGCATGTATAGAAAGCTGCCCGCAGCTTTTAATGGAAGATTGGCCTCCCCGCGCGAGATGCAACTGCGACGGTTTCGCAGCTCCCCGCCATTGAAACCAATATCTGTCTCCCTCCCTGCGCTTCTCTCCCTCTCTCTCTCTCTCTCTCCTTTGTGCCGCTCTTCGCAACCTTCTCCCCGCGAGCGCGTCGCAAAACTAATCGTCGTCAAATTGATACAGCGATATTGCCGTGTGCGAAGCAATTTTTGTAAAAATGTTTTATTGAAAAACTGGTCCACAGTGTTGCTCGGATATGAAGTAAAGTTAAAAAAAAAGGGCCGGCCATTTTGATGCTACATTGAAAAGGATGGCTGACGATATTGAAAATAGTATTCGTAATTGCTTTACGAACTTGGAAGCTTCAAATAATAAAGCTTTATTTGATATTTATGTATTATTATAAATAAAATATGAATTAATATATAATTTCGTAATAATATACAATCGCCGATACTGTAACAAAGGGAGAGTTTTATTTTTCGGCAGTGAACAAAATTTTATTTATAATAATTAATTATTTTAATTAATTTACAAAATAATTCAATTTTTTAGTCGCTTTATCAAAGAAAATGAAATCTGAATTCATGCTGGAATTTCGAGATTGATTATCTCACATTCGTTAAATATAAACGCAAAGGAGTATAGATATATTACCAGCATTAAGATGGCCTTAATAAAGCTTCCATCTTGCTTTCATCTCATATACCACTTTGCCTCATTCGCTTCTAATGAAGATTCCCTTTTATACGAAGCAATTCACCCCTTGGGTTTCTAATCAAAGAGTCAAAGGCCAATCACACTCGTACCTACTTCACTGTACAAATGTACGTCACTCGGCGTCTCGGTAATTCTTTTTGGAAATTCGATCAACCTGCCTCCTCCTTCATTTCCCATCCTCTTATAACTTTCTTTCGCTCCTCTTTTTCCTTTTCTTAATTCACGTCCACCTTTTTCCTTTCTCTTCCCGTTTCCGCACTTTTATCGAAGTGAAATACAAGAATTTCGATAAACTTGGTATTACATTGAAGCTCGACTTGCTTTTTAATTAAATCTTTTCAAATCAAAAGTTCGCGGTATCAAAAATAATTGGAGAAAGATTTTACAACCCACTTGTTACTTATTTTATTACTAAACTGACACGTTTTGTATTAAATTATTTATTTATTAACAACACTATGTAATATTATTTTTTACAAAACTTGTTATATAAACTAAAGATTGTTTTGAAGAATCACATTAGTGGAAGTACTATTTCAAAGGACCAATAGTATTAGTACCAATCATTTGACTTTTTCAATACTAATAAATCCATAAGAAGCAGTTAAAATTCTATCTGAAAAATGAACAGCGACAAATCTCGAAATTCCTTACAAAGTTCGCATTAAAAAGCGAAAGTTTCGCACTAATTCCACGTACTTCTCTCGACTTCAGCCGGTAGTCTCTCTCTTCCCCTTTAGCCCGATTTATGACTTATGTGCAAAACTCGACAGTCAAACGCGGAGGGAGCAAAGAAGGAGTCGGCGGCAAGTAAGTCGCAAAGTCGTAAGCGAGAGTAGAAAGAGAGGGAGAGAAAGACAGAGAGAGAGGGAAGCCTTTTGCACAATGTGCAAAATTAATTCTAATCCGGGCACGCGGCCCGGCGGATTATGCTAAAGCAACTCGCGGGAGATCTCGCGCTATGTGCGCGGCTGCCTTGCATAATTCAAGCGGCTGCACGCCGCCAAAAGGGGGGGCGAGGGGAGTCGAAATTTTCTTCGAGTTCATGGCGCTCGTCGCCCAGTGTGTTTGCGTGCAAATTAACGGGTTTGCATGGAAAACTATTCGGCCCGGCTGATATTGTTTGACGGGAGATTTCGCCGAGTGCTTTTCCGCCTCCGTAAGCTCGGCCTGGTTTCTTTGTTGTTTGTTTTTTTATTAGATTGGTTTTTATTGCACCTTTTTGTTGAATGCGTCGAATTCAATTAATTAAGTTATTTTCATATGTTTCGTGGATACTTTGAAGTTGCAATCCGGCTTATTTCAATTTATGGAATAATCAAAGCAATATTAACATTTCCTGTAAAATTGTTGCGCCATCAGATAATTCATAGAATTAAGGTTTTCAATTATAAATATTTCTACCAAGAAGGATAAATTTGAATAGCGAATTTTCGTTCAAATTTGTTTAATTAAATCTTGGAAATTTAATTTAGAATATATTTATTCGGATCCCAAATCACTATATTTATTATATCCCACTTTTTAAAACTACCTTATTAATTCCATTCTTTATTACTACAGATTATTTATTACTTTTCAAAAAGTTAAGAATATTTTAATGTATTGTTAGTTTGCCAAGAATTTTATACACATTGCAATTCTTGTACAAATTTCATACATTGTAAGCTTGGTTTTCCCACCGAAATATTCATTATTAATTTTTTCATTTTTTCTCCATCTCATAGTAGTCTCGCGTTCTATCTATACACGTGCATATACTTTTGCGGATTTGCAGCGAAGCCTTTCCGCCGGCGAAAATGTGACGGAGTTGAGCGAAAAGAGGAGTTGCGGCGGCTTCGCGAAATCTTCTTCGCGAGTACTGGGGGAAAATAGTGGATTATCTTTGAACAAGTTTGAAGGCTAGAATTTCAAAGTAACGCGATACCAAATCCTAAGGCAGCAAAGTAGCAAGATTTCCGCTGCTTTCCCCGAATGCCTGAAATTTTCAACATTTTACTTTATTGAGATACCGTTACTTTTAAAGTAGGCTACTAACGAACTTCTTCAAGAGTTTGCCGGGCCTGTTGTACCAAGAATTTAGGAAAAAAAAATACACTAATCGTGACTAATCTAGTTATAACTTTTATTAATTCTAGGATAATGATATGAATGGAAAGTTTAGAAACTACGACCTTATGTGAAAATAATTATTTTGCTAACCTATTTTAGAAAATAAAAATCTCCTATGAGCCTGTTTTATCTATAGATACATTTAATTTTGATTTGACTAATAATAATTTCATACAGTTTACTATTAAAACTATTTAAACTACTTTACATTTTCAAACTTATAATGTCCGGACTAGAACTTTCCAGGTTCTGGTTAGTAACAAGCTTTTCCCTAGTGGCTCATACTACTTAATAATCCTAGATGTGGTGCTCGTGTCATTTGTGTCTCTTCTTAGTTGAATCGTATTTTTCTCAACTGTCCAACTTTTAAAGTAGATCTATTTTCCCGCATTAAATTCTTCATTTTTACTGAATTATTATATCATTAATTTGAAGTTATAAAAAAGACCAAGAGGAATAATAAGAATGCAAGCAAAAAAATTCCGTTAACGCATGTCTTAGCAAACCCGGAATTTATCACTTAAAAAGTCATTTATACAGTTGCGATTTCCTTTACAAATATTTTTTTCAGCATTTTATTTGTATACTGAATAATTTTCTTTTCAACCTTTTTTCTTTTATAAAAAAATTCTGCAAAAAGTTATGCTTTTCAATTGTGCATTGAATTTAGCACCTTGTATTCAAAAACGTTGTTTTAATTTGTAAATGAATGTTAAAACGCGGAAGAACCCTTTGCAACGTGTTTACAGAAGTGTTCTATTCAATCCTCAAATTCTGAGAACGGCGATAATTGCAAGTGGCTCTCATCTGCACCATCACTCCACGTGTCCCATCCAAGCAGAAAATTCAATTCGCCCTCCCTGTCAATGAAAATATTTAGTCACAGAAGGGTCCTCGAAACGAGGTCAAGCCTCGTCACAAGGTTCCTATTCTCTCTCTCCCTCTCTCTCTCTCCCTCTCTTCCTCCCTCTCTCTACGTGAAACGCGATACTGGGTGCCGCTGGAACTTGAAAACACCGAAGCCATGAATGCTTAATGCCGCGCGGATACATCAACGTGCATATCCATAGCAGTGGTCCGGGCTCGACGAGGCGACACACCGCGCGTTGTATATTCACCAGCAAGTTCGCCGTACAGAGTCACATCATCGTCGCCTAGAATATTAATCCTGGACGCGTAAATATCCTCCCGGCGTCCGTGGCCTCGTCGTCTTGCTGCATATGCGAGGTAGTCTATACGTCTCCGGGCCGCCAGCCGTTAAGTGGCAAAGTCTATGTTCTCGCTGGCAAGTGCCGACGCGTCTCGTAAAAAATGCCAAGTTCCGCTGCCGTCGCCGCTGCCGCTGTTGTATATAAATTATTTCCCCGACTGGCAGCGCCCCCGCTAAGCCAACGAGCTTTGCGAAAACGAAGCCTCGGGATTTTCTCGGTCCGAGGAGGCTGCGCGGGGCTCAGTCCCTTGTCGTCGAACGGTTAGTTTATGGATTTCTCGGGCCGAGATACTTTCGGCTTATCGCGAAAGAGTGAAATTTTGCGACGTTAATAGAAACCTGAAACGGAGAAGAGAGAGAAGCGCGAAAATTGCTAATGTCCAAGTATTAGCATTTTTATAAAGAAATCGAGGGAAATCCGACATTCTTGAAGCCAGATTTTCCTCGGGAAACATCTTGTAATAAAGTGATAAATTACTTGCCGATTGCGCGGGGAAAGCTTTTCCATTCTTCAAACGCCGATAAAATATTCAGCGAGCCCTATAAAAATCGTTCTGAAAGTATTTACTCGTTAAAACGAATTTTCCGGTGCTCCCTTTCTCTTTCTCTCTTCCTTTCGTCTCCCCCAGTCTACCAATTTCCACCTGAACGAACTCTCGGCTAAATAAGATCGAAATTCCGTCAGACTTCATGCCGATTATTCGCCAGGAGATTACGGAATCGTTTGCTTGGAAACTTTAGCATTTATCAGCTGGGCCAGAGCCGAACGAACCAAGTAAGAAGGGGGGGGGGGGTGGAGAAAAGTATTCGATCTCTCTCAATGTACCATTTTCCATGATGGCTTTGACGTCGCCAGAGATAATGCCGGGGAATCGATGGACGCGAGACCGTCTACATTTCCTCTGAATCTCGGAAGGCGGAGCGACGTTTGTTCTATAATTATAAGAATAAATCGAGTAGCCATTTGGCCATAAAATTATCCGGCCCGGTTATTTGCCTCGAGTAATGCCCTACTCTTTTCCTTGGTTCTTCGTCTACTCCTTCGATATGCGTTTCAAAGGCGAGAGATTTATTCCCGTTTCTAGGTACAATTTCCATTCGCATTTTAATATTGCGGATTCTGTGCTTTTGGTGTGCGTTACGGTGAAGCCGGAGTTCGGTATCTGAGTTTATTTAAGAAAAGATCATAAATGTTGAATAAGCTGTACGATTGGTTACTTCTGAAATTCTAAAATCGCGTTTCAAGGTCCTCCGAAGGTCTATTGTTTATTTCAAGCCATCTGATAAACTGTATTACAATTAGTATTAAATTATCATTATCCTTTTGTTATTTTTCTGCATGACATTATTTAAATCCGAAAATAATGTTTTTTTGTTATTTATAAAAAAATAAAAAATACCGTGTAATGAGTACAAATTTCATTTGCTAAAATAAAAAGATACCTCGGTATATCACGGTAATGTTAAAATTCAACACGAAAAGCTTGATAAATTGAAATTCTTGTTTATACGAACTGTAATAATATTCGTACACGTTGTTACATTCCGTTACAAAAAATAAGGTCAACTCGGCGAGCTAAAAATGTAGCTCCGGTAAGCGACAAGAAAAAAGAGACCAGTGAACTTTTTATTTTTTATTTCGCCCGTCTTCCTCTCACGACGACAGATGTTTCGCAAAACTCCCGCTAGCTTTCGCAGAGGAAGAGCAAGAGTCGCTGTCGCAGCAGTTTCCAAATAATAACGAACTCACTCCGGTCATAACTAGAAATAAGTCCGTCCCTCCCGTAAGTTTTCAATGTTTTCGGGGCGTCCAGCTTCTTAAACAACATTACTCATAGTTATCCCGAAAGGGGAATTATCGAGAAATACACCTCGGGCTCCGCGGAAAGGGGAAGCGAGGAAAAAGCGGATTCGGAAAAGTTTTCGCGGCATCTCTCTTTGTCGCTGGAGGATAGACATTCGATACAGCGGGGTAAAAACGCGCTCGGAGGACGGGGGAAAAAAGGAGAAGGGGGCCAAAGAGAATAAAGCAGAAGAGGAGAAAAGGATACGGCAATCCATTTCGGGAGACGTAAAGAGAGAGAGGAGGAAAAGTCCTTTCGCACAGTTTAACTGTACACGGCGATCGAGTGGCACTGGGCTGAACTTTAGATATAAGTTAATTTCACGAGCGTTCGAACGGTGAGTCGGCTTCCACTTCTTCTTTTTTTTTTTTTTTTTTTTTTTTCTTGCGCCACGCTTTTGTTTGTTTTGCGCGAGTCTGCAGCACATCCGTATAGTCCTTTCTTTTTACCGTCTGCGGAGCTTAAAAGAGTTTTATGTTTATCGGATTCTGAATGTATGCATTAGGATCGACTGCTGATAAAACGATGAATGATACACTTTTCCTGTTAATAAGATGAGTTTTGGTGATTTAAAATTATTTGCTTTAATTTTAACATGTTTCCAAAAAGTTTATGAATTCTATACTGTGTATTTCCTACCGCGCAGTATTACATTACAGAATACATTATCCAAAACGAAGGGTGCACAGTAAAGTATTATTAACAATTGACTTTGATAAGACCTACTTGAGATATGAAATAAAATTATCATAAAAATTCTTAATAGCCTTAAAGTAATGAGTTCATTAACTTAATTAGTCATAAGAGGGTTATCTTCTTTATTTTTTTATAGTATAAAAATTATTTTTAATCAATTCTAGACCTTCTGTCTAATTTAGGTACCTTCTTCCCTTAAATCTCCGATTCTTCCCCGAGCTTAGCTCTTTTCCTTTCCCGGTCGCGCTGCGGCCGGCACTCGAAGCTTACATAAATAAGATTATTTATAGCTCTTTCTCTTCCCGGAGCGAAGGACGCGCAAAACGATAGAGGAGGCATCGCGCGCGATTGCGGCTTGAAATAAGCGCCGGAGCGAGCTTATAAAAAAAGTTGCTCCGCGCGGAATCGATTTTTCGTTTTACGGCCCGCCTCGAAAAAAGTGAGGCCGAAGAGGCGCGCGCGACCTTGCGCTCGAGCGGATCTCTGGAGGAGGCACTTTTTACGATTAATAAAATTATTTTTATGAATGACGGAGGGAAAAAAATTTATTTGGAAAAGTTTTATGACGCCGCTTTTGATTGATACGAGATATTTGAGAGTTTAGGGTCTTTAGTTGGCTATCTTTTTGAGAAATATAGAGTTGCGTAACTTGTGGATACGCAAGGTGCTCGTAAAATTCAATAATTCTTAAAAAATCTGTTCAATATCTTCATTGATTTAGGGAAGACCTCTGGGGTCTGTAAGGGTAAATTTTCGTCTGCTCCATTTCAAACTGTACTTGTAACTAATTGATACTGGGTTATTTAACTAATTTAAAATAGGAGTAAATTGTACTTGTGATTATAAAAATAATATTTCCTTTATTGCCAGACATAAGTGAATTCAGTTGTATTCTACTGAAACTCATTAAGGCAGAGTTGATCTACTTATTAGTTTGTAAAATCTTTCAATATGTTGAATAGCCTTTTTTATTATTAAGTTTCCAAAATTAATACTCTTAATGAGGTGCGTACAATACAGTTTCAGGTTTCTAATTATTATTGATAACAATTGGGGATTATTCAAACAGAAAATCATCGAAAATCATGAATAGCATTTATGTTTATTTAATTTAAAAATACTTTACAATGTTCCTTATACAAATTGAATGATTAAGAATGAAAAAAAAATTCAATACTTTAATGATTAATACGTGTAATGAGGTGCGTACAATACAGTTTCAGGTTTCAAACAGAAAATCATCGAAAATCATGAATAGCATTTACGTTTATTTAATTTAAAAATATTTTACAATGTTCCCTATACAAATTGAATGATTGAAAACGATAAAAAAAACTTGCGATTCAGATAAAAAAAAAAAAAGGAATTCCGAAATCCGATGCAAAGCGGGTAGAAAGTTTTTTGGGCCGATAAACGATCGTTAAAACTACCCTCAAAAGTAAGAAAGTCAAATAGCTCCTCGCGCCTCCGAGGCGGCTAACCGCAGGGGTCTTTGGCGGGCTGGCTGGTGGAAAAAGTTGCGCTCCGGCGGGGTGGAGGGGGCGAAAGGGCCGCTCGCGCAATTAATTTCTTCGGCAACAAAACGTGCCGACAGTTATTGGACAAACGCAGCTTAAGCACCCGGGAGTTTCGAAGGGTAAAAAGCGCGCGCTGCACAGCGGCGGCGGCAGCCGAGGTTAAAAATAAAGGCTCGGGCGGGGAATTTCTCGCGGCTAATGTGTCAATTTGTCATTTTCATCCCTTCGGCCGCCCCCCTCCACCTCCCCTGTTTCTGTTTTACTCAACCCCTTTTCTCTTAATCTCTTTTTGGCCGCGGGCGTTTCTTTGGTTTCAACCAGTTTCGCTCCATTTCGTCCCTTCCAGCCCGGCTTTTTTACCTCCGTCTACGTCCGACTATTCTTTCAGCTCCCTCCTTCTCTCGCGAACATATTACCATCCATCGTCTATTCCAGCCTTACGCTCCGACGCACTCGGACTATAACTTACTTTTTACGCTCCGCGGAAGCCGAAGATTTGTTTCAATTTACAAGCAAGTGAAGGTAATTCGCGCCGGATAAACGTCCGTCGTTTTCTCGTTTGCTCTCCTTTTGCCGGTGAGCTCGGCTGCCGGTAATGAATGATCCTCAGTTTAGAAGTAGGAGGCGGAGGAATTTTTAAGTCCGCGCGGGCAAAGAACCCGAGGTGATTGATCGACGATCGAAGAGGGAAGGTCGCCGCGCGTGGCGCACTTCCTGATTTTTGCCCCGATCTGCTCCTTTAATTAATTTCGAATGATGAATCGTGCTGCAACGCGCCAGGAGTTAAGTATAGATGGCGAAAAAATATAACGTTCTCGTTAGGCGTCTTAAAAAGCGAGGGCTGCTCGTTCCTCTTTAGTGCTGCGTGCTTCGTTAAAGCGTCAAAGCTCCAAATTAGGGTAGTATCGCTCTAAATTAAAATCCTTTATAAATTAGGTTGCACGTTAATCGCATTAGATTGGACCTTTCTAATTTCTTTGCGACCTAAAGCAGCCTTTACTGATTGAAATTTAATTCTGATCGTAAAATCGTTACGCAAACATTTTTTTTATTCGACCGACGCCAAAAGATAAAAGAAAAACACTCTGCTTTTCAGTGCGGTTGTAATATTGCGATAAGAAAAAGTATGGAAACTAATTTTTTTTACTGTTCACGTTGAAAACACATGAAAAAAGCTGCGGGGAAAAATCAAGTTCAATCCGTTATCATATTGGAAAGATATTCCGATGGAAGCAGACTTTTGAAGTCCCTCGCAGTGATTTGGCTTTGCGGGGGTTAACGCCAAAATTGAATCAGATTGATCCCTTTGATGGGAAAATATGATTGTGAAAGTTGAGCGCAGATAACGTAATCCTGCCGAGTGTTATCGTGACGCAGAAGAAACGCACGAAATCCCCCTGTACTCGAAGATATTTTTCAAACCCCCGAGTGCGTATCTAACTATTAGAGTAAATTTTTTTTATTAAAAGCGAACTTTTCCGCTCGTATTTTCTATTTGCGCACACAACCGTGAAACGAGTATAAAATCATAATGATTAGGGATCATAGAAGGGTATTGAGCCCGTAAAATGCGGCGTAATACGTTAAAATATTTTGTCGATTTTATCGTCAACGTAAACACTTTGTAAAAAATTGCAAAATCTTTTTTCACTTGCCTATGAAAAGTGTTCTCCTCTCTTCTATTTTTAGAAATATATAACGAGTGTGTTTATTCCAAGGCGCGTTTCCATTTTATAAATTTGAATTCCCTAAGCGATGGTCGTCGACCTTAAATCATATCTCGGGTTGGCGAATTCCCTTTTCCCCATTCCCCGCCGACATTCGCGGCTACTTTTCGCAATGAGCATTCTTCAAAGACAACGCGTGAGATTATTCTTTCTCGTCCTTTCGTGCAGCGTGCATCCTTTCAACTCTATCCCCCCGACCTCTCCGACCTTTCCCTCTCTCTCTCTCTCTCTCCTTCTCTCTCCAGGTCTCTTCTCCCCCAGAAAGGCAATTTCACGGCGGAGTGCCACGAACAAGTGAATATTCCTTTGCAGAAATGAGTTTCTTCGCACTACGGCAGCCTTTCGCGATTACGTAAATACGGCGCCTCTCTTACCCCCGTCGGCGGCGCGAATGCAAACGAGTCCGCTATTTACCGAGCTTTCCCCGCCCCTGGTAATACCAAAATATTGTTTTATTTCTTACGCCGCCGCGAAAAGTATACTCGAGCCGGCGCGGCATTAAGGGGGGAAAGTGGAGCGCCGTTTGCCGGGGGGAGAGAGAGAGAGAGGGAGGGCAACAAAATGAGAGGGGTATAATAAAAGCAAGCTTCGGTTGTCCCTGCCTCGACGCGGAGCGAATTTAAATTGAAGCGAGCTCTTAAGGATGCATTGGTCGTGCGGCCCCTGGACCAAGTCGCTTGCGCATAAAATATTCTTTGAATATGGATAGTATTGTCGTATGAGGAAAGTAGTGCTTCACTTTAATAAGGAAATTCGCTTACCTTGGCTTCGGGGGGACGATCGCTTCGGAAATTGATGAGGTTCGAATGGGACTTTGGAATATGCCAAAGCCAATGCCATAGCATTTAAGAGTAGATTTATTGGTAAGAAGATGTAACAAATTCTGCCCGATGTAAGAAAACAGTTCCTCGATATATGAGAAAATAAAAATGAAAATGTTTTCTTCGTTCTGTATTTTATTACTGATATTTTACGTGTAATTAAGCAATTTAATGTATATAACATCCAGGCCCGAATTTCTCATTAGGTTGCCCTATTAATGGTTATCTGACTCCCCAACAATTAATAATTCTCAGTATTCTGTAGGATAACACAAAAGAAGGAATCGCGCTCCATTTATCAGTACATAGCAGCGCTAAATTGCCACATAACGTTAACCCGAGTGAATCGGCTCCACAATCAATTACCGCAACACCTTCGTTCAATAACATTTCCAGCTCTTCTCCAACGAAGCGCCGATACATCTTAAGGTCAAGCGCCTCCCCCCCACCCCCGGCAGAGTTCAGCATCTCCTCCTCCTGCCCCCTTTCCCTCGGCACTTTGGCCGCGGCAGAAAAAGCGAGTAGTCGCTTTAAGCGAATCTCCCTCTCGGCTTCGCGCAGAAATGAATAGTCAAAGGACTTATTTCGCGAGAGATCCTTTCGAGTTCGCGCTGAAAATTCCACGAGCTTCCAAGACGACAAAATTGAATCGACCCCCGAGGGAAATGTTTCCGGCATTCGCCTCCTCCATCTCTCTCGCTTCGAGGAGTCGTTCGGAGAAACTTGATTACCAAATAAATACACTTCACTTCGACGCTCAGCTTTTCTCTCCCTCTTGCTCCTTCGGCTGCTTCTACTCCAGACGAGTCGGGGCTTTCGTCCACGGGCGTAGCTTTTTGCGAACACGTATCCCTCGAAAAATGTATACATCGGCCCTGCTTTAGTCCGGAGAGCGAGAGAGTGTTTATTCACGGTCCTGACGAGGCTTCTCATAGGAAAACAAGCTGTTCGTTTTGCTTTCCCCTTGAAAACATTTTCGAGTTTCCTCGGCAGGCACTTGTTAGTACACTGAGAAAGATTTACTGTATTTAAATTAAATTTAAATTAATTAAAATTTTGCTTTTAAACATTGTTATTTTTTATTTTATTTTTTATAGTACTATTTTACAATAATTTCAGTAACTTTGACTTAAATTAAATCGTAAAAATTGTCTCACTGAGTGCGTATTTGCTGCGACCGATAAGCTACGCAGTCTGTGTTTTAAGCAGCATGTTATTTTAAGTAATTACTGCGAAGTGTCATACTTCTTCATGTCGCAAATAACCGAATATGTGAACTACACTTATACAAGATTACACTTGTAAAATGTGAGCACATGTGTGATTAATTAAGCAATTAAGTCAATTTTTTTACTGATTAGAAGTGTATAGTAAAAACAGGGTATTATTAAAACTAGAATTTGTTTTCAAAAATTAAAATAATGATGAAAATGAGCAATATGAACAATGGAATGAACATTGAAGATATCATGAATTTCGAGATTCGAGAATTTCGATCTCAAACTCAAAGGTTCAATTCGATCATATTGCAATGCATTTTAATGTAAGGGTTTAGGAAGGATATATTTCGTCATTTGTTAAATAAACTCGTGGCTAATATGCTTTTCTAATCCAAAATTTTGTAAATATCGAATTGAAAAAAATAATTGATTTAACGAACTATTGTTTTCAATTTTATAAATTTAAACAAAAGGAGAAATTAATATTTTTATTTGTAAAAACGAAATTTTCGAAAATGAATGGCATTAAATAAAATATTTCATGAGTACTATAAATAATAGTAAAATTTACTCTAAATTTTGTAGATGTCACTGTAAGATTTTTCTCAGTGTAATAACCCATGACTGCTCAATTTACTTATTATAATTTTTACAATTTGTGGGTTTATCGCTCCACGAATTTCCGGACACATAAATGAACCCAACTGCTCATTTGATGCCGAAATCTGTATTTTTTAGGAACCTGCACCTGCACAAATTCAATATTTGATCCGCATCTTTTTATTCGAAATATCCTTCAACGAAGAGCTGGATGTATTGATGGGACAATCATGTTGATTTTAAACCTCGATCCAATAATTCCGTAATCAGAATACAAAGTACGCACGCCTTATTTACAAAATAACTCAAACGGGCGCAGAGCCACCGATGAAAACCACCGAACAAACGAAGAAAAATCAAAGCGCATCGTCGCGCGAGCGCTGCTCCTGTCCTTCAAAAACGCCTGTTTGCCCGTTAGCTCGGCTGTACGTCGTTCCTTTTCAGGCCATTGGGCTCTAGAATTTCACGACAAAGAGCGCCATAGTGTCGATGGAGACGGGGGAGCGAGAGAGAATGCAGGAAATCGAGAGATCGTCTCGCGCGAGCTATTTTTTTTTTTGCGCCCTGTTTCGCTCTTTAGCCACGGGAGATATCGAGTCCCAGGGGATGCGTTCCCACGTAAAAAGCCCATTTTAAACGAGACTACTGCGACTACAACGCGCCTGCAACTGACGATCGACAGTCAAGTGGCTTGTTCCATGCACACTTGCGCTCTCCCCCCCCTCCCTCGCTCTCTCTCTCTCTCTCTCTCGCTCGATTTTACGCGCAAACGTTTGATGCGATCATTTGCCGCTTTGCAGCAGGGGAAGGTTCTGGGTGGATTTTTTTAGCGATATTTATTGGCTTTTTCTGCGCAATTTGTGCGAGTAGAGGTGATAATCATAAAAAATTGAGGGGCGTTTCAGGGGAATTACATTTCTACGGCGTAATTTTACTTCCGATTAACCTATTCGGTGCTGTTAAATAACTTCGAAGTCAATGGTTTTACGAGCACAGTCGGTATTTTTATGTATTTGTTGATACGATTCCATCGAATGCTTCAACGGTACTTGGGAAGTTAAAATAATTTTTGTTAAAGTATACATTAAATTTTTAACACCTTGTATAAATTTTTAATGTAGATCGTAAAAATTTGTAGTGGAAGGTTAAGAAAGTTTAATAGCAGGACCTGGTATGAACAGCAATTAGACTTTATGATACAATTATATGGTTCTTTAAAATACTTTTGAAGATCAGTGCTGCTTGCAGTAAATGCAACATTTATTACTGTTAAAATTCCCATTTAAAAGCCCTTTGAAGTTTACAAATAAAAAGTAATTGTAACAAATTTTCTATAAATATTTTTGACATATTCCTTTAATAAATTTAATTTCATAATGACAAACATCAATTGTAAAATTTTTCTTTCTTTGTAAAGAGGAGTTTTAAATAATAAAGAAAGCTTTCTTTGAAGTTTTATAAAAATTCCTCGCTTTAAGAAAACGAACCGTCTGCGAAAAAAGCGTCCGTTTTCATTAAGAGTTGAAATATACAAAGGAGAATCACTGAGAGTAATGTACAAGAGAAGAAATGGCTACCGAAAATAAGATATCCGACTTCAGATTCCTTTACGCTGCGTGCACAACTTTAACAATAAGTAACGTAATACTTTCCTCGCTGCATTTATACGTAGAAAATGAAATCTGAAACTTTGAAACAAGTTTTTTTAAAAGGAAAACTTTTTTCTAAATTTCTGGAAGATATTTTTAAAACTTTTCATTTTGAATATTTCATCTTACACGCGCGATTCATAAAGGCATTTCAGCAATAAAGGAAGCTTTCTAATTTTATCGAGTTCCCAGTACCGTCACACTCATACAACGGATGAGAAACATATTGGACTGCTTTACCCTTTATTTCATGCTGTGTGGCAATATGTACATCAGATAACCAATTAGTATTCAGTTTATTACAATATATCGAAGTAATTTTATTGACAACGCATTCGTGAATTTCATTGTACACTTTCTTCTCTTTATTAACAAAAAATCCATAATACAGTTTTTAACGCAAAAGCCTATATCTCAACGCTCGTGTAGCTATTAATCCCCGCGCGAAACGTCCTCGTACAATGCAATCAGCTCCGAGAAGGTGCTCTCCGCCGCAATAATCGCGAAAGCATAATCGAAGCGGCATCGCCGGTTCTTCGAAAACTAGCAGAGTACAGAGCGGAACGAGAGCTCGTAAAAGAAGCGGCGGCGGCGGCGTGCGCGCACAGTTCCTCGGTGTATCGCGTCGCAATAAAGCCCGCGAGCGCGTTAGGCGGAGAAAGGCGCTTGCGCCGGGGTCCGATCGGTATTTACAGTCCCCCCGAGTCGTTCCTCCTCCCTCATACATACACATACGTAGGTACTCTCGGAGCGCAATGAAATCGCCGCCCGCCCCGCCAAGAGTTTTATACGACGATCGTTATTTATGGCGACTTCTGTCGACGGCCCCGGCTCTTCTTTCTCGCGAGAAATTGATTCAGCGGCCTGTGCTCCGCTCCAGTTTCTTTTTTTTTTTTGCCTTTCGTCCCGGAACTTTGCGTTAAACTCGCCCGGAATGGCTCTCTGTTTTGCGCGCGTCGATTGATCGCCGGAGTACATTTTCGAGGATTCGCATAGAGTGGTTCGGACTAAAATATGCGGTTCCGCCGGCAGTGGTATGGCGTTGTTTTGGAATTTTCGGCTCGTGTTTCTATCGTGAAATGGCAAAAGTTGTCGTGTGGAGTACGTTAAATATTTAGGAGTGGCGTGAAACATGCAAAAGCTGACAGAATTGTGCTCGGGACAGAGTTCGGTAGTCACGCTGTAAAATGCATTCTGAATTCACTCGCATTCATATAAGCTATTGGCGTCGCCGCTAAAGTTAGTGCCATAAATTCTTCGATATTATAATTTTCAAAGCTGCTTTTGTTCGTGGAAAAATTTAGATTATTTCCCATCATTAGAGAACAAGCCATTTAATGCTCTAATTTCATTAACTAATACGAGTAACAGTTTGAAGAGTCATAATATATGAACCGATGAGATAAAGAAACTGAAAACAAAGAAAGGTTATACATTTCAATGCTGATATTAAGTTATTAAATAAACGTTATTTCTTACTTGGGCGAATAATTTCATACTTAAACAGTCGAAGAAACCTAAAAGGGTAACCTTTAAGGGTTTTTGACATTTGCAGATCATTATTCTTTTTGCATTATTCATACGTTTAGGTTCGTTGTACCAATTTGAAAAATATATAACCATGCCAAAATTAGTGCACTACAAAAATTTATTTTTTTTAAGAAAAATCTGCTAAAAATAATCTACTTACTAAAATTGAACTCACTAATGTTGTCATAGTTTCAGCAGATAGCGAGTACATGAAAACTCTGAATAAAGCCAGTAACAATACTAATGTAAATTGCATATATACCGAAAAGGAAACGTTTGGCTGAAAGAGTTTATTAATTGTTTTAAAATGTAATGTTACTATTAACATCAACGTTGCTCAATGTTCTAAACACTTACTCTGGTAATTTCAAGTCCTGCTACTAATATATAGGCAGCAACAGAAAAGAACGTACTGAAGATTAGTAGACCTGCAACTTGATTTGTTTCTGCAACAAACCTGGTGTATATTCTATATGCATTAATCAATATAAGCGAAATCCTTTCAGTAAAATTATAAGCAATTAAAAGTATTACCTGTTAATGTTTTGGTGTTTCTGAATAAACATTATCAATTCTAAGTAATTTTGTGCGTTTTCGAATTTTTCTTGTAGTAATTCCAACTTGATTGCAGGAATGTATAATAATAATAATATTATAATATCTACAATAATTATATTTGGGAGATGAATCATAACAGTTGTTTGATGTACAAATATAAACATTCGTGATATTGAAGAATAATTTTTAGTATAGTAATTCCATGACGTTGATGGTATCTTGGAAAGTACCAAAAGATAATAAATAATTGTAAACATAAAAAAAGAAAATACTATACCAAAGTAAATTGACATAGTCAGGAGATACTTTTTTGAATATTTGTGAAACAATAATTTTTCTTTCGCATCGGCACATCTTACAAAGGTTTGGCATAAAATGAGTAACTTCTAAAATAAAAATGTACTATTTAATAAAAAATATTTATGTAGAAATTAAAATTTATACGCACATGCAAACGATGTCGATGTATTTTACAAATAAAAAGTCGAACTGCCGATTCGGAAAAAGCAGTTATGTCTAACACAATAGTCAAAGATAGATTCAGATAGCAGGTGTTAATAGTTACCAAGATCATTATCAAATAACTTCCAAACCAATAACACCACAGTAACCAATCCAGGATTATTCTTTTTTTGCTTGCATTTGTGTCTAATGGCCAAACAGACATAAGTTGAGCTACACGACTTACAAAATGTAAATTATAAGCTGGGTCATATGTGAACTTCATTTTGTTTATTGACGTAAATATACTTTTGATTTCTCAATAACTAAACTAAACTTTTCAATTTCGTATTTTCAGTTTTGTTAATCATAGAAACATGCAATCTTAAAAGTTTTTTGAAAGTCTCCGTTGAAATTAATTTTAATTTGATTTAGAAAAGCACATTTTATTGATAGAGGCTAATCATTCAATGAGAAGATGTCTAAAGTGGTGCTTAGGTAGGCTTTAATTATTGAATAAGCGAAGAAACAGCAATAATGGTATCTGAAAAAATATTCAATATTCAGATTGCGAAGATTTCGCTTCGTACTTAAATTAATCATGATAAAGCTATCTTATACTAGTTCCGTTGAAGCTATTCAATTCAGATGTAACAGCTTCGACTGACAGTTGTATTTAAAATGAATAAATGAAATAACTAACTGGCAATACTGTCAAATGACATTTGTCATTTGACAGTATTGCCAGTAGTTGTTTCATTTATTCACTATTAAATTCAGTTCCAACAAATAATTTTAAATAACTTTTTAGTTGCTATTATGTAACCACTGAAAATATTTAATAGGAATAATGTGGAAAGCACAAACCCACGTGTATTTTCAAGAATAAAACGTGGAAGTATTTCCAGAAAAGCGTGCTCAAATATAAAAGAGTTGAGATGAATAGAATTACGAGTTTAATAAAATCCTTTCTTTTCAAAGCTACCGATTATCTAGAAAGCCTTTGTTAACTAAGTCCTTATTTAAGCGATAACTTTGAAAAATTCAACAGAATATTTTATGCATTTAAAACGTCGCGAAAAATTCTGCTCGTTATTTATTTACAGACCACAAAGGAGAATTCGCGAAACATCTAAAATCTCAAAGATTTATGTTCCAACATATGTAATCCAAGCATTCATATTCCAGTAGCAGCTCACATTTTCTTACGGAACCGCACTGGAGAAACGAATTTTTAAAAAAGCCTTTACCGGACACCGCAAAGCACCAGATCTCGCACTGCATACCTTTATAACCGCGGCAGCAGTAGTGGAGGTAAAGAAAGCCTCAGCCCGGAGATTCCCGAGTCCGCGACTTACAATCCAGATTGCCGTTCGCTCTCATTTTCCGTGGCTCTTTGTCGCCGTCGCCTCGGAGATTTCCTGCACGCGCAAAGTAGTCGGCAATAACGGCGGGCAGACTTTGAGCGAGTCGAAACACACCTGCCGGCGACGCTTGCCTCTTTTTAATGTCGGGACACCTCTTTTATCGCTCGCTATATAGTCGAGCGCCCAGTTTTACTTCGGCGGCCAAAAATCGATCGGAGGGCTCCGATGTAGACTATCAAAATTTTCCTGGGAACTGCCGATGAGCGGTAATAATAATTGTTTATAATGAAGATGGGATTTTGGGTAATGGATTAATATTTGGATTACGTTGAGGAAGTAATATGAGTAATATGAGCGCGGAACATTATATCGGAAATGTTGGCTCTTTTAGACTGTAGATATTAAACATTGAATAAGCTAAATATCGTATTTATTATGCCCCTTAAGCAGTCGTCGTGAGTTAATTACTGTAGGTTTCGTATAGGAAGTTTGTACATCTGTAATTACGGTAGTTATGAAATGCTATTAGTCACAAGTATTTATAGAGGTTAAAGATTCTTTATTTCATGAAAAAGTACTAAAGGTGCAGTAATTATTGAAGGGAACACTGTAACTGTGTAATAGAAGTAGGTAATTTCGTTAGGCAATCAAATTTCAAATGATCCAATTGCACTTCATTTTAATCTTTAAAATGACTTTAATATTTTGCTCGATTCATAAACATTAAATCAAATTATTTTTATTTATTACTTGCTTCTGATTTTTCCCATTTGTAGAATTGTTTAATAAAATACGTTAAACAATTTGAGGTTTTTCTCCCCTCGGACCATTACGGCGGCTCCGATACTTATGAAGAATGCATGAAGTAGTTAGATGCAGTGTTACGTTGGGAAGTGGAAGCACGTTCGCTGATAAATCAAGGAAAGTGTGATTCGACTTGCTCAAGTATTATTTGTGTTTCAAAAATTATAACAAAGTGTAGTTGCTCTCATTTTCGAGAAGTTTATTTCTTTAGTGTTTCATTGCTGCTCATGAAAATATCTGGAAATAAGGGCAAAAGCATTGCTCTTTAAGAACTATTATTAAAGTATTTCATTGTTTATAAACTAGTTTTTAAATATAGAATTTTAATAACAAAAATGACAATAACTTACGCTCATGAAAACATTTGTTAGTCAAAAACGTGTATTATCTAAATTAAATTAAAACCAGCCTTACATTTATTGAATCTTTGAAAATTAGCAGATATTTGTATTAGCAGATGAATAAAGAAAAGGAAGCAACATACGTTGATTTCTCAGAAATTTATTCACTGAAACAAACAGTTAGTTAATAATGTAAAGTCGTTTCTATTATCCGCGTTAAAATCCGATCATCCTATTTGCTCCATTCTTTCAGGAAATTAGAGTTATGCGCGTTTAATCAGAGCATAACTAATCCCAGCTCGAAATCTACCGAATCCGAACGTACCGGCCGATTTTAACGCGCGTATGTACGCGTTCATGCATTAAAAACGGCAAAGCGAGGATGGATGTACATAGGAGTGGAGGCTAGAAGCAGGCGGATTCAAAGCGAGTGGTATGGAAAAAAAAAGCAGACGCGTGTGCCGGAATAAAAGTAGAGAAAATACGCGGTCCGAAAAAAATGTTGGCTTGAATAAAAATACGTGCAAATGCAGCATCGCGTCAATCAGGAGCGTACTGTTTTTAAGCTAAATGAAAAGATATGGAAATAATAGGATTTCTCGTGCTCGCTAATAAACGGAATAAAGGGAAGCTGAATTTGTCAGCTTGCGATTGTTCGAGAGTTGTTTAAGAGCTTACGTCGAATTTTAATGACATATTTGCGTATCGTAAAAATTTCACCTAATAAAGATTTTCAAAAATTTATAATTCCTTCCTGTTGTTACGAACCTAATAACATATTGCACTCGGGAATCGTCCATAAGGGTCTTTTTCCCTTTAAGGCCCATCGGTTTCGATCGAAACCACTTTTGCATTCAAACGTCCGTAACTTTGTCAAAAATCAATATATTGCTTCCTCCTAGAGGAAGCATTGTATAGTAATTTTTGGAGTTGTTCGAAAAAACGGTTATAACTGTATTTTAAG